>VYYI01001710.1:0-17944 GCA_021029175.1 Bilobella aurantiaca
AATAATACAAGCAAACGCTTACCAGGTGGGCCGATAACTCTGTTGATCGTTGTTTTTGTAAAAAAAATGAACTTCCGCCGAGAATTTTTCAACATTATACTTTATTCAAAACAAAGCTGAACTTAGCAAGTATAACAAGAAACACACTCTAGCAACCGAACCGAACCTTTTTCAACAACTCGTAACCATAGTATTCACACACAAAATTGACCCCCCCCCCCCCAATGACCTCCAAATGGTCCCGATGACCCCAAAGCCCCATTGACCCTTTGACCTCACAGGTTATGTTCAAGAATTATGCAAAGAAAGTCGGTTTTTGTTTAAAAAATCTCGGCGGAAGTTATTTTTTTTTTTGCAAAAAGGACGATCAACAGAGTTATAGGCCCACCTGGTAAGCGTTTGCTTGTATTTTGGTTTACAAGCCACCTTGGAAGCGACTCTATCAAATCCGTGAACAGCGTAAAACACTGAGACTGAAAGTCGATTATTATTAATAACAGTAATGGATTTCGGCAATGTTAGACTTTCGACTGTGGACTGTGAGCAATTCACTTACCACAATAGGTTCAGTGGTGAGCACTAATTCCCAGAGGAGATGGAGGTGAGAAATAATTGGTTTCAAACTTTGAAAAAAGTTGGCGTCGTGGACGGCTATCACTACGGGAGGAGCGAGTAATGTAGGCATCCGCTGTTGCAGCTGAGGACTTGATTTGATTGGTGAGCTACTCCCGCTGACATGGCCAGAAGTTGCAGTGGGGATAATGATCTAGAGATTCCAAAATTACGATCTGACAAAGAATCAAAACCCAATCTCACAAAGCAGTCGTAGTCGTTTGCTTTAACAAATCATAAATGATAATGGGTCCACCATTATAATGGTAATCATTTGATTTATGATTAGAATAATGCATTATTGTGTAATGAATAGCCTAGGACCTAATTTTTCAAATCTTCCTGACAACCATTACCTACTATTCCTGCGTTGATACCAAGAATCGAAATTGACTCCTTGTTTAAATTGCAGAAATTCTTATTCTAAAACTTCAACAAATTGCACTCACCAAGATATGGTCTCAAGTGTTTGAGTTTTTTCGAAATCAAACCTGGGCCATCATGATACATTAAAAAAAGATAATTATTTTTGAAAATAATGAGAATTCCCACTACTCAAAATTTCGAAAAAATTTTTTGCAAATTAAAATTTTAAAAACCTTATGGGATTTTACGCGTGTATTTTGCTGTTCTACCCCCTTACAAATTTTTTATTTTTAATAAATTTATTTTCCTGATTGACCAAAACCAGAAAAATTGAAACGTATTGATTACCAACGCATACACATCAACACCCAGTCTAAACTTTGAAAGTTGAAATGAGTTGGCAGAGGGCACAATTCACGTATAAAATTTCAAAAAAATTCCAAAGTTTTGAGTAGTGGGAATTTTCACTATTTTCAAAAATTATTTTTTTTTAATTAATAATAATGGCCCAGGTTTGATTTCGAAAAAACACTTGAGACCATACCCTGGTCAGTAATCTTAAAAATGAGGATAAAGTCTTACCTCAAAATCTGATCCGAGAAGATGAAGCTTGAGAAGTTCCCCAGGTATCGGTGCTGGCCATTGAGAAATATTCCTACACGCTAATTCAATACTTGGTAGTCCAAAAGCGAAGAATTGAGGGGCAAGGAGACCCAGGATAGGATGAAAGAGATTTCCAAACGAAAACTTAGTTAGAACTACTACGGACTGAAAACAAGAGTTATTTTATAATGTGTTATCCTCTATTATCAGGAAATTAAAAAGCTATGCATACCTTCTGAAAATATCCTCGTCTAAGTGACGGGTCCTTCACTTGGCGAAAATACACATACCCGTTCATAAACTTTGGATCTGTTTGGAGTGCTGGAGGGCACTGCGAGTTGTAATATTCATCGGTGATACTACCTCCACGAGTAGAGCGTTTGTCCTTCTTCCACGACGTATGCCGCAATCTAAAATTAAATTGGGTATCTCCCATGCATCCGGAATTGGAATCTGGAAATGAGAGGTAGCAAACATTGCTTTTTTCCTCGTCGGCCAATTTCACATGCTGAGGATACACAGTCTGAAAGGTTAAATTAAGTAGGTTACTTTCACAAAATGTGAATCGATGAAGGTTAGGAATAATAGATAACTTGGACGAAGACAAAACAAAATACATTGCGCTGAAAATTGCATTATCGCAAAAAAAAGCTAAAATGATACGTGACTGCTTACCTCTATTGTTTGGCCCAATTCAAGGTCAAAGGTTACAACTGCTATACAGTGAACCCATTCCCTGAACCTCTCCCAAGGCAGCAGGACATTCTCGTTTTCGATTCGTAAAACAGGGCAATGGCTCGTTAGTGACATGAGCAGCTGACCGAACTGTGAGCCGGATACCAGCAAGAAGTTACCATAAACGCGTTATTTTCTCCATATTACAGCAACAATAGCTTAAGCATTCGACCTTATCCTTTCGTGATTCGGTAAAGGATGCGTGACACCGTAGATAAGACCGTGCGAAGTGCGAGAGGACGAAAGGCTGCCTGGGCAAATTCGTCCGTCCCGAGTTTTAAGCTCTTAAGTGTGTTCGCCTGCTTTCAGAAAGAATTATTGAACATCAGTTTATTTTTTTAATTGAATCTGAACATTAAATCAATCTTACGTCTGGTACTTAACTTACCTTGATCTAATTAATCATGAATTAATTAGAGAGTGCGTACTACCGATATGTGTTTGTTTACCTAATTAGTTCCTGCTCGCCTAACTAACCTTCTCTCTCTGTTGCTCTTCCTTTTTGTTAAACTCTCAAGATCAAAATAATGCGAATGCGACAAAGGCAAAGGTGATCTTATGACGGGTTACTTACCGTAAACCTCCACGTACACGCCGAGCCTTATAGTAGACATGGATTTTCCAAAAACACTAACCTCCAAAAACAATAAAATGACTACCTAATTAAAATTCAAACTTTCATTCCTTTTATAGAGAAAATATACAGTAATTTTAGCACTAATAAGACAACGATATTTCGTATTCGTATCTACTCGCCTTGTCTTGCTCTTACCTTAATATCAATTTTGGGCGTTGAAAAATTGCATGTCAAAAAACACCAGTTTATTCCAATTTTGTCTTGCCAGAGTCAGTTAAGTTCCTGAGCTTTGTTTTGACTTTGTTTTAAAAGTTTCGAAATTTGAATGAGCATTTATAGGCATTTGAAGCAACCATTTTTAAAAAAGTTTTCCATTTCAATTTTCTAAACTCATTTGGGTAAATCAAAATCATGACGTTTAGCAATTGTTAGTGAATTTTGAATGGGCATCTCGCATTCAACTAACGCTGGCCGCGCCAGCATTTGAATTTCCAAACCCTTACGGAAATTGAATTTAAAAAATTCTGATCGTCAGCTTGTTTCATGTTTCCAGATTCCATTCCTTTTATCTTCCGTGAAGTGAAATCAGATGGTTTGTGGTTTATGATTGTGTTGTGTATGTCCAGTGGAGTGGATTGACGTAATTAATTATCCAATTAGGTAATTGTACAATCGCTAATTGTGCGACACATAATATTCTTAGTATTATTAGTGGATAGCGTTATATATTTTTATATGTATGGTATGCTAAACCTTTCGACGTCTCCCAGTCTCCCTTACCGTGTTAATTTGTCGATTTGTAAGAGAAAACGGACTGACTAGCGAAGGACCCTGCCAGGACTGGAACAGGGTTGGATTTCAACGAAGGGGGGCCACAGCCAGCTTTTCCCTCATACGAAGGTTAGGTTTTAAAGTTTCCGCGCAGAGAAACCTAATCTTCTGGCTGCGCAACGTCTTTGATATTTTGGCCCCCCTTCGTTGAAATCCAACCCTGGAACAGAGATCAGTGTAGACGAAACTTTACGTGTTAAAATCGTTTCAGGGGTAAAATAACCGGTTCTGTGGAATTGAAAAGCTTTCGAATAGAATTGAGACGTAGAAGTCCTAAAGGAGGCATTACTGCTTGGAAGGATATCGAAGGTTTTAGCCAGATTGAAGTTACCACATTGAAGAAAAGTAATTGTTGGGGGCGACAGGTAATTGGAATTTTTGTCGAAAAAAAAACGGATAATTAATTTCACATTCACTCTTTCCAGTTTTGCTTATAAGACGTATTCAGAAGCAGCCGGATTGCAATTTGAATCCATGGAAGCGAAAGACGATATTCGTGACTTCAACGATTCAAACTCGGCTAGCGCTTACATTTACCACAACTACAACCCTACTGATTGTGAGGCCCATTGGAACAGAGAGGTCGAAGAACCAATTCTATCTCCGGGAGAATTAAAGCTCTCGGATGATGCCGGATCCGATAGGTAGCTTAGTCCGGTCTGACCCAAGACCCGGCGGATAAAATGAGAAAGTCGCCTCCATCAGCAACAATTTGGCCCTAGTTATCAACAGTATCATGTTCTCATATCCTGTTCCTTACTAATGACTGCAGGGCACGCGGAGGAAATCGCTCGCGCCATGAAAGCAAAAGGTCTCGCCATAAGGCAAAAAAGAAGAAGCACAAGAGGAGGAACGATAGCTCGGACTCCTCTTACTCTCGATCCAGGTCACGCTCACGCTCAAGGGGACATCGTCATTCCCGCAGACATAGACGAAGTCGAAGCAGATCCAGTGGAAGTCGTGGTGGATACAGGTGAGAATAAGAAGTCATCACTGACTTTTATAACGTGTTCAACCCTCAACAAAACTTTAATCCATAGTGATAGCGAACGGTATCGCGCGGGCGGAGGTCGAAGTAGAGACCTCAACTGTCAAAACCAATATCCCACAAACACAATAATGATTCGAGGACTTCCAATTGGCCTTACCGAAAAAGAGGTATAAGTGAAAATTGAAAAGTGAACTATCAAAGATTACGTAGTGGGATTAACATTGATGATGATTCTGTTATTATCAATTCTTACAGATCAGTAATGACCTTGTCCAATGCGGAGTTACTGTCAAGGAAATACGATTGATTCGACACCGGGATACTGGTAATAGCGGCCGCGAGATAAATTTAGTAGTTTATGTGCTAATTTTCT
This sequence comes from Bilobella aurantiaca, assembly GCA_021029175.1. Lineage (NCBI taxonomy): Eukaryota > Metazoa > Arthropoda > Collembola > Poduromorpha > Neanuridae > Bilobella > Bilobella aurantiaca. The sequence goes on from VYYI01001710.1 coordinate 5,089, forward strand.
TTGTAGGTTTATCTCGAGGATTTTGTTTTCTGGAATTCCATGAAGTTGCCGAAGCCGAAAATTACATGGGTTTAAAACAGGTTGGATAAATGATCGATCTAATTTATCATCCTATGACCTATGGCCTCTTGTTACGTATTTGTAAATTTCGATATTTGTAGGGAACTGTTGTGTATCAGGACGAGTATGCAGCTAGTATGATTTATAGTGTCGGGAGAGGTATGAATTCAGGCGATCGAGAGTTAGCTAATTCCGCAAATTCTCCAGCTGGAGATTGGTATTGCTCCAAGGTATATAACATTTCATTCAAATTACCAGTTTGGTCGTTTTAATTAACTCGATGTCTTCATTGTAGTGCTCTTCACATAATTTCAAACGACGGGATTGTTGCTACAGATGTAAGGCTTTGAAATCTGAGGATGGGACAGAGGTATTGAAGGAAGAATTGTCCAAATCTGCAACAACAAGTACGTGTATGCTTGCACTCTTTAAATAACACTTGCTTCAAATTGTATGTAACGAATTTATTGTAATTGACAGCGCTGCTACTACAAAATCTTGACATGCTATCAACGGAAGACAGTGTTCAGCAAGCATTGGAATTTCGACTCGATTTGGGGAGTATTCCTACCAAAAGTATCAAGATTTCGAGGGAGGCAGGGACCAATTTGTCCCGGGGAATTTGCTTTGTGGAAACGAATACAGTATCGGACGCTGTTCGCCTCTACGACGCATTGATGCAGAATCCACTACAAATTGATGATAAAATTCGTATGTTGATAAATTGAAAATGACATTAACGACCAACGAGTAACGACACATACGTCTTTATAGACTATCTGACATTTTTATTTTGTAGTCGGGGTAGCCTACTGCAAGCCGCCAGTACAAGCTGTGAGCATGAACAGTGCTGCCGCAGCAGCTCTTGCCGCTGCGCAATGGTCTACAACCATAACTGCTGTAACGGCATCGTCTTCGGAGGTTATTAGACTTTGTCACGCCTAGAACATTTTCGACACCAGCGTATACTGTTGATCAACAATTTTTTATCACTTGTAGGCTGAAATTCGACGATTGGCGGAATACAGTGCCTCACTATATGCTAAGACTCCGGAGGAAAAGGCTTCCTATTTAACTTATTATTTAGGCTACTACCGAGATCAGCACTCTAAGGTTGTTTAAAACCTTTTTATTTGCCATTTGTGAAGTATCAACGGAGTAATGTGAATTTAATTTAGGGTGAAAAACTGACGGGAACTGGAAATTGGGATCAGGCCAATACACCAGGAACAGTGAATAACTCAGGCGTAAAGGGAGCTTCCCCATCTACTCAATCTACCGAGCAAAATTTTCTATAAGTGTTATGTAACTCTTTCAGGAAACACATGAACTTGCTTCAAACTCGACTATTCAGGCCAGCGATTTACAGCGCACAAGTTTAAATACACGAGGTAAGCTTAAAAAAATCACTTTTTTAAGGAATCTAATTTAAGTCATCGTAAATACCACTGATTTATTTGTATTCCAGCCATTGCTCCAGATCTTAACCGCCTTCAGTTTGATGCTTCCAGTGGCTACTACTATGATCCAGTCACCTTGCTTTATTACGACAGTAATACACAACGATATTACGACTCGCTACGCCAAGAATTTCTATCATGGGACTCGAAGAAGGGAATTTACGTTGCGGACTCTGCAGATGTCATGTCGAATCATCAAGATCCCTCTTTGGCGGCGACCGTAGAAAAAGAAAAAGTAGTCAGAGCCTCTAAAATTAAAGTTTCCAAAAGTGTATTAAAGGTGAGTTGAGTATTTATTATCATGTATATTACATCGGGTTCAGTAAATAATTATGTTGCAAGATTGTTATTTATCATTTTGAAGGATACTCTACAGAGAGCTGTGAGTTTCAATGAGAAGAAACATACCACGAATCCTAACACTAAGGACAAGGAAGAACCAAACTATCTCACGTCTGTAATTCGGAAGAGTACTGTAAAAGATCTATCGGAATTTTGTGAATCCAAGACATCAAATGTATTCTTATTGTTTTTAACGTGTCACAAAGATTGTTGTTCTTTACATAATTGCATAGTTTATTATTATTATTATTATTTTGCATTTCAGACACGTTTAAGCGGTGGTATTTCCAATGCGATGTCAATCGTGGAAGCCATTGATCGAGAAGATAGTGACGAAGAGTATACGTCTCGACGAAGTCCGCCAAGTTTAAACACGTTCCAAGATTTAGAAAAGTTAGCGTGTACTTTGTGCAAGCGGCAGTTTCCTAGCCTCCAAGTCCTTCAGAAGTGAGTTACGCATAAATTCTTTCAATTCAAATGATTGAATCGATAATGTCAAATGTCTGCGGAATATTTCAGACATACGCAAATGTCCGAACTACACAAGACAAACCTAGCAAACCTAAGCAAGACTTCAGAAATAAAAACGACTAACTTCAGCTTCATGCCAAATTCATATCGGGACAGGGCGAAGGAAAGGCGGAATTTCTTTGGTCCGGAGGATACTGAACCAAAAAATACGTTGAAGGTATTGGTACTGCAGTTGCTGGCTTTTATCATTTAATCAACTTTTCTCGAATTGCTTTGTTTAATTTCTTATTAGCAAAAGTACATGGAGGCCATTACGGTTAATAAAGAGCACAATTTCCCGGAGAGTGATCAGCCGCCAGCTCTCAACGAGGATAACGTGGGAAGCCGCCTTTTGAAGAAAATGGGTTGGAAAAGTGGGAAGGGCCTTGGAAAACATGAAACTGGCAGAACCGATATAATCCAGGTAAAGCGAACTTCAATACCGTTGCATCAAACTCTATAGTCTGTAACGTGAGATTTGATTCATAATTCATATTCATTTCAAATCTCTCTAATACTTTGCGTGACTTAGACGGAAATACGGGCCCAGAATGCAGGTCTTGGCTTACCAACGAGCCAAGTTGTAGTATTATCGGATAAGGACCGATATTCTAAAGCCAGACACCTCACATTGGCCAGATACCGTGAACTGGATGAGAAGATATAATTTTTTTTGTTCGAACTTTATGTTAATATTAATGGCTAGATAATTTAAAAGATAATTTATTTATAAATAAGCAAAAGCGGTCCTATTTTTATTAAAACTTCTTTTTAGAGAACTTGCACCACGAATTTTCTCATCAACCAATACCATTCGACCGACCTGAGTCTTGGCAGTTGATGTTGAACATTGGTTTCGTGTTTTGTGTCATACAAGGGAAACAATCTTCTTAATTAATTGAATGATTAACTTTAATTTCGTTCCATTATATAATTTTAGTAAAACTATTTTTTTTAAAACCACGATTGTAAGCAGCTTCGAATCGAAACTGGAAAGCCTCCGCATTTCCTAAATTGCCTCATAGCCTTACTCGTCATGGTTCTTAATTGAATACCGAAATCTTAAGTTTGAGAGAGGGGACAGGTTTATTTATGACTATTATTTTTGAATTCCCGTTTCTTTCCTGCATCGCTAATATTGCCTATCGTTAATTAATTCGATACACGTAGAATGGTTTGGTGAGTCAGAGTGGGAGCTCAAGTAAAGGATTCCTACTTGTTTTCATTTCACCTTGTAAATGCATCGAGAGAATCTCAATCTCAATTTTAGTAGGTTTCTTCCACTCCTGTAGTATAGGTGCTTCGTTGCGAAAGGCTCAGGTAATTAATCGAATTCGTATGGTACAGATTAATTTAATCTTACAGAGAAGTGATAACGTAAATCAATCAATTAGTCATTCATCATTCCTCCTCTATTTTAAAGCTTTCACACCAAAACGAAGAGAAAATTATAACAATCAAAGAGCTAACAAATAGGTTGGAACTGGAAGCAATAACAAAATTGTCATCTGTCACCTAACTCAGCGTTAGAGGGTCGAAATCGTCAAAGGGTCTCTTTCTTAACGCACCACATCCATATCGAGCATCTGCAACAAAAATAATCCTTGAGTTAAATTGGCGACCTTTGAATTAGCCTAACCAGGTTAATTGGAGGTGTAATCTTATGTTGGATACCCGGACTCTCTGAGACAGACAGAGCATATAACGTTTATTAACGATGTGGAGCCCTACGCATGTTCAAGTTACAGGTAAAGAGATCTCATGTTCAATTAAAACGCTTTTTTTACGAAAATAGAATGCATAAACCTTGATTTAGTTATTTAATTTATGTCGGGCTTGGTTATGTTTGTTTTAGTGGTTCGAGCTTCAAACTTGCTAATCAAAGGGAAAAATGGTAAGTACGTTTGGAAAATATTCTTTAAAGTGGAGTCTAACATTAGCGATTATGAATATGATTTATTTAGGAACAAATGACGCCTTTGTAACCATTGGGCTTGGAAAAGAGAAATATCAAACTTCAGTCAAGGAAAAGTCTTCGGATTCTGTCCAATGGAACGAAGAATGTGAACTGTAATAATGTGTATTAAATTACATTTCAAGGTTCGATCGAATACAGTTAAAATCTTGTTGGGAATGATTGACAGATCAATACCGAAGCATGGTAATTCTGCTGAGATTGTATTGACGGCTCTCCATCGAAACTTTATTGGAGATGACTTTTTGGGTACGATTCGAATTCCCTTGTCAGACTTTGACGTTTCCCAGTCCCAAGCAACCTTCACAAAGTGGTATACCTTCAAGAATAAGCTTGGGAAAGACAATGCTAAGAAGCGAGGGGAGCTGGAGGTGAAGGCCGTTTTCGTTTTCAAACCCGGTGCAACGAATGTTGGAAGCTTGAGTGAGCTGAGCAAAAAGGAAAGTCATCGATCTTCGTTTGGACAATTTGTTGGTAAGGTTTGACAAACTTGCTTTGTCCTAAACGTTTCTTCATAATTTAAATGTTCTTTCCATATTTAAAGTAAAGTTAACCTGTTCCGTTCCATACAGGTGGGAGTTTATTAAGCCTCGGTAAGGAAAAGAAAGGGTTGAAGAAGCTAGCTAAAGCAGTTGGAAACAAAGTGGCAACTTTGCCAGGACGGGGTAAGAAAAAAGTCAAGGATGACACCTTCGGAACAATTCCGGAACAGTACGGCAACTTGGGGGGATTGAGGCAAACTCGTCATGAAGCTGACCCTGGAGTAATTAGTGACGATGAGGACGACTTCAGAGTATGTCAGGCTATAGCTTACTTCCTGTGCTGTATATTTTTAAATGCCCTTCTTTGTACAGTTTGACGAGCTTTCTCATAAAAGCAGTCAAAGTTCTTTGAGCGTATCACATCATGCTGCCTTAGCTCCAACTCCAAAGGATGGATCGCTTGAGAATTTGGGGGGAGGAGAGTTTCTTAGAAAGACATATACAACTCCGCCTGCGCTGCCGCGGATCGCAAGGGCTCCTGTATCTTCAGTTAGTGACGACATGAATAAATCCATATTAGGAACGAGTGCACACGTTGCAGATGAATGGGATTCCAAGCTATTTGTTCGTCAAACTCAGAATACAAAAAGTAAGAAAGGAATAGAAAAAGAATTATAAAAGCGACTAGGTAAGTCGTGATAAATACTTATTTTTATCTGACTAGTCGCTCCTACAATGTCATCGTCTCCTGGACAAGGACGAGATTTCACGTTACCTTATAATGCAAAAAGCGAAGACATTGCAAGTATTGGGAACCACAAAATGGAGCAACCAACTACACCTAGACAAGTACGCATGTTCTTATTAGTAGAAACTTTCTTTACCTTATTGTACCGGTTACAATTCAATGTTGTTTTGATTTAGATCGAGATAGTTACACCACCGGTTAAACACGTGATTGAGGCATCAGTGCAAAAGGACACGGTCCCATTACCCCGTCAAGTTAAAGGGGTTTTAAACGTAGAGGCTAAATTAAGAAGTACTTCCTTTGAAGAGCTGCCGAGGGAGGATAAGGATAAGGGAAGGAAAGAAAAATCGAAAAGCAGCACACTCGCATCTCTGTTTTCTTCCTCTTCCAAAAGTATTCAGATATTTTATATTGAAATCTAGAATCTAAAAGCATTTATAACTGTATTGAGCGGCGTAATTATTATTGTATATTAGGGGGGAGCGAAGATGTAGTCAACGCAAAGGGAAACCCGGTCGGAGTTACAGCTCCAATTCGTCAAAAAGAAAGCCAAATATCCGCAGAAAGTCGATTACCACGTGAAACTTTACGAAAATTCGACGGAAAATCTCGAGAAGTAAACCCTGTTTACTAAAAATAAACTACCAGCAAACTATTTACTAGTAGTTTATGTTTGACATTGAAAAGCGGTTTCATAAATGATGGGTATTTCGTAGGAATTAATTGAGATGGTGCTGGGCCTTCAAGCGCAACTGGAAGAAGAAACGGACGTTAATCGAAAGATACGTAAGTATATGGATGGTGTTCTGGCTCGCGTAATCGACACGAGTCCCACGATTCTCCAGGTGCCGTACATTAGCGGTGAAAAGCTTAGTATGAAGTAAGTTTTCTGAAGTAGGTAACACTTCTGTACATTTCTTTCAAAATTCACGTTTAACTGTTCAATTGCAGATCCGGTACTTGGGATTTTTAAGCTAAAAAAAGGTGCGTACAAGTTACCTTTCGAACTTCACGTTCTGCTAATATTGGATTGACGCCTTTCGCCGAGCGAAAGAACTATGTACTTAACCCAAGTATTACTTCTTAGTATTTTAAAATTAATTTATACTACCCAAAATTTGACCTGTTGTTGAATGGTAACCGTCTTGTGTCTTTGATATGTTGTGTAAACGACAGATATGATAATTATTTTACAAGTGAACATTCCGACGAAGCGACAATTTCACTTATTGATTAGTTTCCGTCCTAATTTTATAATAACGAAATAACTGAATCATTGAAACACCGAATCGAAAATGTAAGCAATAATTCTTATATAGTAGGTAATAATGTAATCGACTCAAGCAACGATTTCGAGGAGTGTCTAACTAATGGAACTGATTTTTAAGTGCCTTGTATATTTAATATGAAAAATAAAACATTACTATTTCCGAAGTTTTACTTTGTCTTCAAATTTAAAATTTTATTTATGAATTAAATTATTTCTCCAAAATATTCAATACTGTCAAACATAAAATAGCAAAATAACATTTTTTTTAGTGAAAGTACTGCTCAGTGCGCTCTGAGCCACTTCGAAAAGATCAGGTATATTGCTGAGGTACAACTTAAATACTGAAATGTTCATTACAATCTTAGAAGTCATAATTATACTCATTACTTAAATTATTCCAAACTACTAAATATAACTGGGATACTTAACAAGAATAACTGGGGGATGTACTTGGACCTTGACGCCACCCTTGACCAGGGCAGAGGTTTAGTATATCTGCGTTTACTGACGTCAACGAGGCGTAATTCGAAACGTTCCAATTGATCAGTGCTTGAATACATGTTTTTTATCTTGAATACAAGACATGAAATGCCAGGAAGAGAAGCCCTGTTCCCAGGAGGTCACCTAGGGCGGTCAAGTACGGAATTGCAGAGGTGTCAGGGTCAATTTTATGCACCCAGAGCCAGTGAATCAGGATTTGTGCAATATAGAGTAGAATAAATACCTAATTACAAATCAAAAATACGTTAACAAACTGATTTAGTAAACGTTCGTAATTCTTCACGATTTGAAGTAGAATTCTTTTTTCATTATTCAATCCATTGTAAATTGCAAACACATGTATTACTTTTAACATCGATCTTTTTTCGTTTTTTTTTTGCATTTGCAACGGAGAGCAGTAACCATTTCTCTGTTACACTGCTTTCAGTGAAAATGTTTTTAATGGAATTAATATAATGGAATCTTACTTGAATTGCTGCTGCAAGAAGATATGCTACGAAAAATTCGATTGATAATTGTGATACATCTTTGTCACCCGAGAGAAGAAATGACATTACGAAGAAAATGGCCTGTCCTGGAACAACGATGGCCAGAAGAATGCGAGCCGAAACAGAGTGCACGCCTAAATTCAAATCGAATGATTGTTTTACTATTGATTCAGCAAAAATCTGAATGATCTTCTAATTAATTGAATGCTTTTACCCAACTTGGCGAAGACGCTCCAGGGAGAAAGCCAAATTCCCACGGTGTTTTCCTTTTTGTCGATTTCACCTCCGTCGAAGCTTCCCTCTGAACTTTGCGGTAGCGTTCCTGGCTCACAGTGCTTGTGCAGCGACGTCGAAATTCGACTCGCTTGAACTGACACCAAATTTCCACCGACACCATTAATTACGGGCTGGAAGAGGGCCATCCTGGGAAATAGCCCTTCCGCCAAGTCAAGGACCACTCCGCCGAAGCTAATAAAGTTAATTTAAATTGTAATTAATTGTAACTAATAGGACATTTTGAACAAAAAAAAAATGGTTTTTCCTTACCAGCTGAATATCATTGCAACTATAACCGGGAGCCAACCGGTTCTTAAAATCTGCGGAAGGCAGGCAAAACGTTAGATATTTCGTTTTAACAAAGAAAGTAAAAAAATTGTTATTCGAAATTACATCTTTTGTGTAAGTATTCTTGTTGGCAATGTAGATCCAGATTGGTTGGACAAGAGAACAGCCAAAAATAATGCACGGAGAAAGCCATGTTTGCGTCACTAGAAGCATAAGTTTAGACTTAATATTTAGGATTTAATTATTTAATAATTATTTTTGTTACGCATGTGCCGGAAGAGAAATGAGGCTAGACATGCCAAAAGTCCTAATGTTGTGACCTTAGGATTTAAAACGAACGATTTTGATTAAATTATTATCATTATTTCAATCAGGCATTGCGCATGCGCTGCTCTTACATCTCCAAAACTTCCGGCAATCGGTACTGCAATATTGTCAGGATTAATATTAAATTTCTTGGCTAGTATAACCACTGCAGTCATTAATACACCTGTGCAGAAAAAAAAATTGTTGCATTAATTGTAACAATTCACCCAGAATATAAAATATGACCTTACCAAGTACCCAGGAAGCAATTGAGGCAGTTAGCATGCTAGACGCACATAGCAGAAGGGCGTTCCTCAGAACAAATTCACCGTTCAAAGCGAATCCGAGGCCTACAGCCATCAGCGATGTTAAGAATCCAACGGCATTGGCTTGGATCTGCGGGGAAATAGTCGAGAATAAAGTCGAAAATAATTTCAATTAGCTTGTGAACGTTCAGATGATCGTTATGAGAAGGTCACCTGTATCAAAACAAGATTTCCAGAGCAGAGGTACCATCGCTTACTAAGGGTGTCCATGTTGCCCAGGTTGGAATGCGTGGAGAGGCGGGATGCAAGTGTCATTTCCAAATTACCTTTCAGCCCAAGAAGGGGCGTGACCATCACTAGCAATTCCGGAACGCTGCGAAAAACGTTCCAGTCCTAAATGGAATATGAATAACATTTTCATAGCAGTTCGACACTGCGCACAATCTGAGCCAGAGGGGCAATACCTTCACAATGTCCAATATGTAGCCAGCGATGACCATGCCAAGACCGGCGAAAAATAGCGGGATGCAAACTTGTAATGAGATCGTTCTCCAGCATTCGTTTCCTTGTTCTGAAATCAACGATTCCAGGGAATCTGAGCTTTCTTTACTGGTCTTTGGAAGCGTTGGATCCTCACTGCCTCCACGGAGGCCAATGACAATGTTCGCCGGGCCACCATTATCGCTGCCAGGAGTGTCTACATACGGTTCTTCCATGACGGACGCAACTGTGTCACGTGATTTCAATGTACCGTTGGCATTAAGTCCGTCTTTGTCCAAAGCCTTGACAACGACAAGTTCTGGGACCGCCCCCGGACCTTCCCAGCACTCATTGTCATAGCCCTTCATGTCCAGCAGCATCTCTTCCAAAACTGACGCTTTAACCCTAAAAGAAGTGATTATTTTTGAAAATAAACATTGCAATAAAAAAAAGGTGATAATTGTTCAAAGCAAAAGAATATAGACATAATAAATGTCCTGCTCAAAATTTCAAATTTCAATTTGGTAATAATGCTACTCTTACAGAAAGTCTTGTTTTAAATCATCACAATCTGGATATAGAGAAAAATATTTTCTGCGAGCTCGATTTTTTCCTAAAATATAATACGTAGGAGTGTATAGTTCCCTGATTTAAGAAAAAAAAAACAGTGGCACACTTCACTTTGAAACAAAAATACTGAAAAGTAAACCTGCTGTAAGCGAATGGGATTTACCAAATTTTCCATGACCCTTTGAAGGACTATAAAATGACTGAATAATGTTCAAAAATTATGTTCTTTGCCCTCGTCATTGAAATCAGAACAATGCAAGAGAGGGTATTGATTGATTGATTGATGATGATGATGGAACGAATTTACTAAAACCCTGCATTTAAATTTAAAAAGTTATAGAAGCCGTGGCCTACTTACACGGTGCAATGAAATGTTCAAAAGAAAGTGCTCACCATTTAGTTTTGTCCAAATCCTCGATCTGATTTACGATATCCAGCACAGAACAAATAACAAATTAACTTTTTTTTTAATTAACATATTTAATATTTGTAAGGATGTTGATGTAATCCGCAAGTATTCTAACCAATTCAAAAGGCTTATGCAAAAAACGAATGAAATCTCTTTTTGCACCTTGAACTGAAAAGGCTTTATTTTTGTGTTTTTTAAAAGAAAGGGTTTTCCTAACTTCAATTTGTATTCCGTTGTCTGTGTTCGATTTTACTTTTTAAATGTTTTGAAGCCTAAAGAAATTCTTACAGAACGAAATTACAGGATAGGTGGTAAGTTGCACTGTTTAGTTAACTAAACTATTACAAATTACAATTAATACATCTTTAATACTGTTTTAGCTCACCTTCACCATCGTGTCGTATTTAGGTGAACTTTCGAGGAAGATGTGCGGGAAAATCAGCACACTAATTAGCAAGATATGTTACATGACCCTAATTGCTAAGTTCAGACTTTATTTTAAATACTAATCGTACTCCTAGTACTCGTGGAAGTCGAATAAGTGATCATGAACACTGTGATTCTGCCGTGTCCATGATCAATTCCTAAACCACTTTTTAATGAGGCAACATCCTTCTAAAGTTCTTTCTTACTAATTAAGTGTCCAAAATGAAGGCTTCCTCAAGAAGCCTCACCAAAACCAATACTATCGACTTTCCTTGTGCCTCCAGTCAAGCTGGAGCATTTCTCCAGGATTTCCGCTGTCGGTAAGTTTTTCGAGGTATATGATAGATTTTTGTTTCGAAAACTCGCAGTCGGAAAGAATCCCGAGTCGAATCACTAGGAACGCTTCAAAATATTTCCCTCTGATTATTAAAACTCGAATTTTGTTTCTTGAGTAAGTAGGTTTTTTTTTAATTCTAGGAACCACCCAAGAATTAGTGGAAGTGCATTGCAAGAAAATAAAATGAATTCAAAATTGCATTACCAATCATTCCATTTGCTTTTGTAATTTTACGTGGAAATCATGCTAAATAAAACGGACTTTAAACACTTTTAGCGTTAGGATGAAAATATTCAGGAAACTAAAAAACACTTCACTAGGCACTCAAGTTAATCAGTTCTTAAACACGCTACTTAATTTTTTCCCAACTTTAATTTTCGCATCCAGAAAAATACTAAAACCCTGTTGCAAGTGCAGTATGCGGCTCAAGGAGACAAATGACGAAAACGATGATGCACAAAATAGGGAAAACTCTAAAGGCTTCTTTCTCACGCTCTTGGTGCTTGCGATTTTCTTAAATAAGTTCAAGAGCAAGGTATTTAATTAATTGTGCAATTTTTGACTAGAAAAACAGAACATGATTCATGCAGAGCACGTGTGTTTAAGTATTCCTATTCTAATTTTCAGCTAAAAGGATTAATCAGTATTTGCTGTAAATATTAATAGCATTAAATATTTTTAAACAAACCAATCGCTATTTCTTATTTTAAATAGATGAAACAAAGCAACTAGAAAGTCTTAATCTGAGTGGTTTGCATGGTCCAAAAAAGTCATAATTTATATTTAACAATGAAGACTGTATACAATACCAAGAATCCTATTTTAAAAACATAGTTTTAATATTTTCTACTTAATGCTTAAGCGGCTGATTTGATTTTGTTCTAAATAAAATTAAAGTAAAACTCACCAGCCACTAAAAATCAAGCGCTGCGTCCTGCTCCGCTTCAGTCTCTGTCCAATGAATTAGACGAAAAGGAACCGCACATTTGAACAATTTTAGAACAGAGCACTGACTTTGATGACGCCCTTGTGTAAACTTGTGCAGTTAATTACCGTTAAGACACAAATAATCGTCAATGGGACCTGTGCCTCCTTCAAAAAGTCACCGTTGACACTCCAACAAATCTCAATGACAAAAGCTAATTATAGAACGGCTTTTTAAAAATTTTAGGCTTTTATTGAAATCTAGACAATAGCTAAGAATGAAGCCTTTTGTCCGTATACTTCCAGAACGCTATCAGTCAGAGTACTAAAATTGAACTGAAATTCAACGACTAAAAGTCAAAGAAAACTTCTGTTGGGGGGTTTGAAAGGCGTTAATTTTAGTGGTAGGTAAATGAAGACGCTTAATTGACAGATGTAGCTGTGATGACAATTTCAGCGACAGGTACTTAAATGATTATTGGAAAGATTAGGTAAGTGACCTCGACTGGAGGCCACTATATCTCCTTTGATTTTGAATAGGACGAAAGAATAAATGCCGACAATTTATTGCTTCCCAATTAACTAAAACTAATTTGCCTAACCTATTTAATTATAATTTACTAATAAAAACTAACATTATTTGTGTACTTTTTTTTATACCTTGCACTTTATTAGTTTCATTGTTTCAGTTACTGTTTGAGGCAGAAACGATAGGTTTGTTTCCTCCCATACACTAAT
>VYYI01001711.1:0-17939 GCA_021029175.1 Bilobella aurantiaca
CATATTGTCTTATTTCTATCCTGGCTATAACAATGATCCGGAAAATCCGCAGAAATTTAATTGTAAAACTCTTATTTAATAAAATATTAATTATTGCAGTGATTGCTTTCTACCAGTTTCAACTGATTACAGGTGAGTTCGATGATCGTGGGCACTTAGGAGCTTGGTGATGATTGGTGGTTGAGGTTTTAAGATTCAAAATTCCCACCCATCTGAAGATCATCTTCTCAGCCCAGCACCCAGGCACGAAATTAAACCTTCCCCCACGTCTAAGGCATTTCTACACGTTTTCAGGTAGACCTACAATGCAAAAGGCCTCAAAACAGCCCAAATGAAGACGAAAACTAGAAGTTGGAAGACATGCAGTTTCCATGAAGCAGCATACTAGGAGCAAATACGCTTCACAATAATACGAATACAATTCCCGCCTGTTGTTTTAAAATTGAACAATTTGTACACTTTTCGAACAGGCGGTTTTTCTTCTAAAAGTGTCCGATTTCCCCTGGAAGGAAGCAACAGAAGCGGACATTGATTAGGAACGCTTTTCTTGCGTCCACAGTTCCGGCCTTAGAAGAAAACAAGCGAGCATAGGGAGCCCTTATTTGAAGAGTATCAGTTGATTAGGAAGGCCTTCAAGTACGCTCATTCAACAATTTATTTACACAAGGGCGGTGACGGGAAAGGCTATCAAAGGGTGAGAGCCTTTTGTTTTCCACTGAAGTCAAGTGACACTCCAGGAAGTTGTGCGCTCCACGGCTGCCGACAATTTACAAACTTCAAAAGAATGACGCCGACGACGCTGGACACGCATGGTGGATTTAAGGGCTTTGGCCAAAAATCCAGCACTTCCGCTAAGCTCGGCAGCATCATTAAATTATTTTTGGTAAGAAACCTAAATTCAATCCAAATCAAATTAATCATCTAGATCACAATCAGAATCTAGATTCTTAAATCAGAGATCAAAAAGAAAATTTCAGAGACTTAAAAAAAATATTTAAAATTAGTATTTAAAAAAAACTTTCACCGGGTACCTATTTCAAAAGGGCTCCGTCGGAGTGGAGCCCTTGTTTGAAATTTGTTTTAGAAATAATTGAACTGTAGCAATCAAGGTACCACATTGTTTTAGGCTCGTAAAATCCAATTTTCTCTTGCACTGCTAAACGAATCTTGAACATGAAAATTTTGCCGCTACTTTTGCTGCCCTACGGTCATAATGACAGGGCAGAGCGTAGTAAGTGTCGGCTTTTCAAAGTCTTTTTTTTTTTTCAAAATAGGACACGCTTCATTAGGCACAATGAAAAGATTCAAGAAAGGATTTTTGGAGGGTTCCGCCTAAGCGACATGACGCTTTTGTCATGTCGCCGTGAAATGGCAAATGATAGTTAGCGTTCAAACGGTAGCAAAATGCAGGTTGAGCGGCTACCTAAAGCGAAATACCGCTTTTTTTAAAATTTTATTTCAAATTTGGATTTGTCCAATAATTTTATGATCTGATCCAGTTTCATTTTTTTATTATCTAACAAGCCGGTGCACGGCTTCGCGGTTTGAAATAAAGCTTCTCGAAAGTGTTTGAAGCACGTGCTGTGAGCCTAAAATTCCTAGGGAAAGGGTCTGGAGGTCACTGTGGATGAAGGGTCATAAATAATCCAAAATCAGTCAATCACACCTTGTCACATTTTAGAAATAAAAGTATCACAGGTAGGGAGAGCCCTTAAGATGGCCGAGAGAGCACTTTGCCTCGATTTCTAGTCCGAGTAATTGACTCCTTGGGTGGACGACTTCAGGATGGTCGCAAGGGTCCTCGCCCGGTCCTTAAGTGACCGGGCGCCTTGTCAAGTGACTTTGGATATCTTTATTCAAAATTCTTTGGGTGACGGGTATTGTTAAGGGAGAGCCCTTTCAGGGAAAATCTATCCTTCACTCAAGTTGACAAGGAGCAAGAAGGCAAGGGGGAGACACGACTTTAAGGGTCGTTTTCAAAATTGACTTTTGTCTTATCCTTTTGCTTTGGGGAATTGAATTTGAAATTCAAAAACAGGCTGCAACACCCACTTAACACGGATCTCCGTCTTTTGAAACAATGGAAACAGTTAAGAATAAGTTGAACTTGATGGGTTTGGCTAACCTGTCAGGTTGCAGACCTTTCGATTTTTCAAAACCTAAATTGAAAAGGTTGATTTGATATGCCCAAATTCGACAATTGAGACTTTTGGAAAGATTTTTCTAAAGTAAGGACGACAGAACACATTTTTCAGGTGTAAATTCTCCTTTTTTGGAAAATGTTGAGCAGGTCTTTTGATCCCTGAATACAAAACAGAAGCAAAAAAATTTCCGTCAAAAACCCATATTTCCCACGACTATGACTATATGAAAAGCTTAAGTTAACGTTTTAAGTCAAATTTTTGAGTTATCCAATTTTTCTTAATCCATATTTTCAATTCTCTCTAACGGAAAAAATTATTTTACAAACGCTTAATTTTTTTAAATCTGCGTTGCTTTTAGGCTTTGTTAGTTTTTTTTAGCTCACCGTTTATATAACCTTGATTTGATACAATTCTGACACATGATTAATTGCAAGTAGGGATTTCCTAAAGTAGGCTTTATCACATAACGGATTTCGATTGTGACGAGGCGCTCCGTGTGACACTTAAAAGTTTTGATTTGTCGTTTGATTGGTATAAAGTGTCCCTTTGATCCTATTTGATCCCGGAATCAAAAGTGCTTTTAAGGGGACCTCACAGTTTGGGTGGTGCTATTTCGGATTCATCTCCGGTGGTACTCCCGTTGATGACATAAATCAAGCATTGTGACTGAACCATCCCTCTTCGGTTGACAATTGATAATTTAAGTACCTGTATAACAATCACTTGACTAATGCCATCTTTAACAACAGCAACATCTCAAGGGTGCATCGTGTCATTGTTTCAAGAAGAAAATTGTATCGAACCGGAATATTGTGTAGTAAAGGAAATCCACAGTTAAAAAATTACTACAATTACTTAAGAGCTTTTCGGAATATCAGTCAGTGCAACTTTGAATTAGAAGGACTAAGGTAAAGCAAGCATAAATTTTGGTAAATTATTAAAAAGAAAAGTGAATGCAAAGCTGAAATTCTTTTTTAGATGCTGCTCTTTTAATAATTTAGAAATTTGTGTTCAATCAAAAAGTCTGTTTTAATCGGACAAAGGTAGCAGAGCGGCCGTTTTTAAATGAAAATTAATTAGGACGGTTAATTTCCAAGCTGGATAAGCGTCTCTTACGCTTTACTTCCATTAACTTTTCAGCGAAGATTACTTTCTCAGACTTAAGTACCCTCAACAAAAAAGTTTAATCCTGGAGGTGATAAAAGTTGAATTTTAATCTTAAGCCTATTTTACAAATCCCCGAATCTTGAAAGGTGTAAAGAATGCTGAGCGGAGTCAAAAGTCGAGCGAAGAATGGATTTTTTTTTGGATGGGGTCACAAGTGTCAGGATTTGGAACTGGAAAAGTTGAATAGAATTTTAGAATAGAACAGCGATTCCTTGGGCAGTGACTTGGAAGGGGCCCAGTACCCAAGGACTGGAGGGGCTTAGCTTGACATCGGATCTTCTTGGATGGGAACAATGCAAATGGAGTCATCAATGACAATGGATAAGGGCCCCCAAAAGAAATTACCCGCCGAGGCAGGATTCCTTGAGGGTCCCAGGTGTGAGAAGAAATTTAAATTAATTTCACTCGATTTTTACGGGACCCTTCTATTGGCATCAACGTTTTTTTCTATTCTCCTAATACATTTTCATCGTGAAATAGACAAAATGTTCGTGATTAAGCTCAGCGCTGACATTGTACACTAAGATTTGACATTTTTCGTTAATTGAGACTCCTAAAATGATCTTTTTTCTGAGCATAAAATAAACTTTAAGATACTAGGTTACATAAATAAAAATTACTGAGATGCTCTAGATAAAATGAACAATCCGGGAACGTATGCCCCACATTGTTAAGGCTTAAAATCTTTCATTTTTCGATGCCATGAAAGTTACTATTCAAAATGTGTCGTAAAAAGCGATGTCAAAATTAGACGCTTGTTTTCATGGACTTTTAGAGACAGATTAGGTCGAATGGTAAACCTTAACGTTGTGCATCAGAGCTTTTAATCGAGGTATTGTAGTGACATATTTAGAGGTAGTTCATGGCAATACTAGTAGCCGATTTCCGGAATCAATTTTTTCCATAAGTTAACATCGTCACCCATTGTAACATAACATTGTCACAATTTCACCATGGCAACAGTGATAACCTCTCGTTAAACTAAATATTTGAAAGCTGAAACACTGTTTTCTGAAATAGTTGATGAGCAACAAACCTGTAAAGAGCGAGCGAGCGAATTTGGAAATTGATTGCGGATTCAAAATTCAAAAAAGGACAAAAATTTGCAGAAATTCTCACCAATACCTCAGAAAATTTGTAATTTTGCCAGAAACCGTTGGTCCTGCTATTAAAATATTTGACGATAGATGTTGTGATAGTCGGAGAAGCTTCATTGGCTCATTAACGACGAGAGGGACATAAATGAGGCCTGCTATAAAATCAAGTTGTTTTTAATGGTTTTTGGCTAATGAAGTTGTTTGAGAGGGCTGGCCAAGGCTCTCTTAATTTGTCTCCTGAGTCGTGTTGTGTGGTCGTGTGATGTGGTGACGTGAATTGCTTAATTTTGGACAGTATCTTGAGATAGAGAAAAGCGTTGCGAATCAGTGACTAAATCCTGATTTGCCTTGGATGCTGTATTAGAGGGAGACATTACATGATCCTCCCTTTGTTATTGTTATTAAGCGGAAGAGGATCTTCTTGGGTGGTCTGGCCAGAGACCTCCTGCCAAGACCCAGTCCTTCACCTCATCCAGTACCCAACCACCAGCAAAATCCTACGCTCCATCTCCTTCCCGACCTCTAACCTCCAAGGGTCCCCTGGCCCTTTATGGAAAATCTTTTGTGGCCCTTTTGATTCCTGTGCCTTGGGCTGGGCCTCAAGGGGTCTCCTCTCTCCTTGGGACATTTTGCAATCACTGCCACCCGGGCCTCTTTGTAAACTTTGATTTTGGAGAGATCCCTTCGAAGGGTCATGTTGAGGGGTCCTTCCTGCTGCAAGTGTAGGTTTCGATTTTTAATTTTGTTTTTAAATGTTTGAAAAGGCTAATGACGAATAGATTGGAATCCGCCTGGAGTGAGGGAGAAAAGAAAGCATGATTGCTTGTGAGACTAATGACTTTCTCCATTGTTTATGGCTCCATTTGAGCGTCAGTTTCATGGCTAGGTGTCAGTTCACTTGAATATCTTCATTAGGATCATCAACAAACAAGACTCTCTTTATAGAGGCTGGAGCCCTTCAAGGGTACCTATTGCCCTTCCCAGAGGTCCCTTTCATACTCCCGAGAGTGACTACGAGGCGTTTTATTTCCAACTATTCGACGCCAGGGTTTCTCAGAACCGTTCAGCTCTTTTAATTCTGTGAATCTGTCATGGAACATTAAAACAGTTCCAAAAACACCGCTAATTTTAAATTGCTGTTCAAATTTCAATTCAAAAAATTCAAATCAAATTTATCAAATTCAAAAAAATATATTTAAAAAAATACCTAAAACCATTTTTACCTTTTGGAAACCCATTTTACGTTCTTCTGGAAATGAAATAAACAGTGGTTTTCACTGAATACAAATGGTTGGGTTTTAAAAATAACAGAATTAAACTAATTAAAATGTACTAAAGACCCAACCCACTTTTCCAAATACCGCAAATATTACAGGATCATTATATGCCAGAATTTTAGCGCAGTTAACTCCTAAGTAATGACGTAATCTTGGCAATTGAGTCAGAATACTTGGCCGTGACTTACTACCCCAAAATGTACCCATTTTACCCCATTCATTGCCATCAACGTACCCAGGCTCCTTGAAACCCTGCTTTGAGTGAAGATGTTTTTGTGATGATCCCTTTGCTCTTGCACTTACTTTGGGAAAAGATCCCTCTAAATTGTCAGGCCAACCCAGCTTTCTTCATTCCATTCAAACATTCTTACTCCTACAAATTGACGTCTCAATCCTACCCAATACCTTATTCTGCACCGACCCAGCCAGACCTACCCTCCAAATTACCCCCAGTCACCAACCACCACTTAACACACACCACTCTTCAATCAGTGCTTCCAGTGCTAATTAGTTCTCTTAATTAATTCCTTACAATTTACCGTGGTCCAATAAGTGTCCAGAATCCAGAATGTTTGTCAAGAGGTGACGGAAATCCAAGGCATTCCCACAAACTAAACATCATTATGAGGACTTGACAAGTTATCACCAATTCAAAAATTCCCGCTTTTGAGTTTGAATTGAGAGACGGCCGTGGAGGGGACGCCGTTTTGGTCACTGAATAATGCGGTTGACAAATAGTGACCCTTGTCCAGCTTGGTCCGATGCTCACCTCGCGCTCAAGTACATTGAAAAGGTTGGTAGGGGGCCCTTGAAGGGTCGTGGAAATATCAGAAGAGTTGGGACTTCAAACTTAAGAATTTGCATTCTGGAGATGTATACGATATGCAGGAACGCCTATGCCGTGCTAATTACGTTTGCTATTTTTAGGGAAAGGCTCGCGGATCGCAGCCAGGGCTATGGGTACGTGGGGAGTCGCAGAAGCGCCTTGGACAAATTGGAACGGGCGTCAGGACGCGGCGATGGCTGTTCGTCATCGTCGGAATTGTGTCACTAGCGATTTTGTGTATCTTTATTCAGAAAATAGTGCTGGACACAACTTTGGACTCACTGTGGACTCCAGGTAAAAATACGTGTTAATCGTTTGCAAACGATACACCGTTCATGGTCAATACCGTTTAAGTTGGTAACTTGAAATTGATTTTGCGCTTAGATTCTGGTCGTCTTCAGCAAGAATTGGCATATGTTTCAAAAGCGACGGGCCTTGCCAATGACACAAATGAAATTCTAATACAAACGCCAAAGAAAAATGGACATCGCTCGATACTCACTGCGAAGGCGCTGCTGGAGCACCTGGAAGTGCTGCAGAAGGCTCTGGGGGTAACCGTCGACAAATATGATCTGTAAGTAATGTTGCTCAATTTCGTTTTTTGAAAAATTAGAACTGATTTAATAATTGGGGTTAATTGATTGATTTTGAATTTTAGAACTTGGAGATTGAAGGACATTTGCTACTCGCCCAATATACCAAACTTTGATATCCAGTTTATCGACGAAATCTTCGAAAAGATTTTCCCGTGTGTTCTAATTACTCCACTCGATTGCTTCTGGGAAGGTGCTAAACTGCTGGGGCCAGATTTTCCTGTTCAAGTTCCTGGCTTCCGAGGCATCAAATGGACGAATCTCAATCCAGAAGAACTCCTGCGCCTAAGCCAGATCATGGTCAAGCAGGGCAAGATCAACGTCCTTGGATTTCCGTTCGAAACGCTGGAAGGGTTCATGAAACGTTCCGGAATCGGAAGTGGATATCAAGAGAAACCGTGCTTGAATCCACTGGATCCAGAGTGTCCCATTACCGCCCCTAATAAGGGCTCCACGGTCCCACCCGACGTGGCCACGATTCTTGCTCGAGGATGCTACGGTTTTGCACCGCGGTACATGCACTGGGCTCCGGACTTGATCATTGGGGGTCAGGTTCGAAACAAATCGGGGAGTCTGATCAAGTGAGTTTCTGTTTGAAAAACACTAAAAAATTTGAAGAGAAATACAATTTCGATTGGGAATAATTTTCAGAGCTGGAGGTCTCATGTCAACGGTCCAGCTAATGACCTATTCTGAACTTTACGACTATGCTAAGGCCACGTGGCGGTTTGACGGCGTTCAGGACTGGACCGTGGAAAAGGCACGAGATGTTCTGGAAGCTTGGCAGGCACGGTTTACAGAAGAAGTGGTCCGGCTCACCCTGGACGAAGAACGGAGCAACCAATTCAATTTCTACTCATTCACGGCGGCCGGTTTAGACGCCGTGGTCAAAAGCGCCTCACAGTTTTCTTGGGTCTGGGGAGGTCTTAGAGTGGCAGGTATACATCAACTTGATTTGAAACTTTTTGATTCAATATTTTCAAACAATTTACTGTTTTAAATGAATTTTAAATTGTTACTAAATTATGAAATTTGCATGTACATTCACCAGGTGTCAGTCTCACGACAAGCATTGTCGGTGTTGCCCTCTCCGCCGCCGGTAACCTTAAGGAGTGGAAAAAGCGTTTCGGTCTCCTGCTGGGCGGTTCCATGATTTCCTTCCTCGGAACCGTGGCTGGTTGTGGCCTCTGTGGACTCTCTGGAATTCCCTTTAATGTTGCCACAGGTATGACATTTTATGGAATTTAATGTCTTCATAGGCGGAAATTGAGAAATTAACAAGAAAATTGAGCAGAGCCCTTAATGCCACAGAAAATTACAAAGATCACAACCGGTTTTCGGCTTGTTGTCTACTCATCCCTCATTACCCAATTTATCTCGCACCCTTCATTACTTTTGTTTGACCTTTTGATATTCCCTTAACATCTTACGCATTCCGGGACTTTTTTTTTGAACATGTTCTAGATTTAAAACAAAAATCTAAATTTCCTAAGAAAAAATTGTTTTTTTTTTACAGTACAAGTCCTTCCATATCTGGTAATTTCCATTGGCTCCCAAGTCTCCTTTCTCCTCCTCTACTCACAACTCAACGGAGGATGCGACGTAAAGGCAACGCTCAAGCGACATGGATTTTCAATAGTACTTGGCGTCCTCAGCATCGCTGTTTTTGTTGGAGCCGGTGGATTATTTGCAATTCCAGCTGTTCGATCCCTTGCGCTAGAAGTAAGTAGCTTCTTGACTAAAAAAATTATTTAGGATAATTCTCCTAATTCGAAATGTACTTTGCCAGGGTGCGATTCTTATCATGGTGAGCTCCTTTGCCCTGCTTTTGATTTTCCCGGCCATTTGCGAAATCGTTTTAAAACGAAGCTCATCTGGAAAATCAACCACGCATGCTCATGCCTCTCGTCAAACGGTATTTGCTACCTCGACCAATAAATCGGCGGCGTCATTTCCACATCATCCAATGAATAACAACCTTTCGGCTGGATTGGACAATTTTGACTGTGAAGCAGGAAAAATGGTGGATTCGGAGCCGCAGAAGCCGAAGACTTGGGTTGAAATTTACTTTTGGATTTTGAACTGGAAATGGTTTACGGTTAGGCGAAATTTTATTTTCTAAAAGTTCGGAGAAATTTAGCTTAGAATTTGTTCAAAATTTTCAATTAGTTTAAAATTTTCAATTTTTGTTTCGAATTCAGGGCCTAGTCTTCTTGTTCTACTTAATATGGATGATAGTCTCTGGGCTTGGAATTCTTCATCTTCGACTCGGCCTACCAATCACAGACGTCGTGCCTTCAAATTCTTCCGAATGGGAATTCCTAACGGCTCAAACAGAGCTGTTCCCGGTTTATCACATCCGAGCTGTTACGAAGGCCAACTTCGATTATCCGAATAATCAAAAGTAAGAATGTTGATTTTTTTTAGCGAGAACTTGAATTGTGCTTGTTTAGTATTTGAATTAATAATTTTCGTATTTGTAGACTACTGCACAAGTTCCATGAGACAATGAGCTCACTGCCGTGGATCATTCGGGATGACAACGGTGGAAAACCTCCAATGTGGCTTACTGTTTTCCGCCAATGGCTCCTTCGATTGCAAAGAATTTTCGACGACGAATGGAAGCAGGGTTACCTAGAGAGAGAAGGCTGGACAACCAATGCCAGCGCTGATGGAATCTTGGCCTGGAAACTGACAGTACAAACTGGACATGCCGACCATCCGGTAGATGTCACCCAAGTGCCGAGTAATCGGCTTGTTGACAACGAGGGCATAATTAATCCACGAGCCTTCTACGTCTACCTCTCCGCCTGGGCCTGGAACGATCCCTTGGCCTACGGCTCTACCGCGGCGAACCTGAGGCCGGAACCCAAAAACTGGATTCACGACCCAGAGGATAAGGAACTCAAAATTACGAAGTCGTATCCCATTAAATATGCCGAAATTTCGTATACTTTGAAATCGAGTCGGGAAGACGAGGATGCGGAGAGCACTGGTAAAAATTTTAATTCTATATTTGACAAGATAAAATTGAATTTTGGAAATGTTATAAATATCTACGATTTTTAGAAGCGCAAATTCTAACATTTGTACGAGAAATTCGGTCAATCTGTTCGACGTTTGAGACAAGAGGCCTTCCAGTATTTCCTTGGGGAACTCCATTTCGATACTACGAGCAGTACCTCAACTTGCCGCTAGACGCAGCGCTGGTCATTGGCATAGCGACGGGGATGATTCTAGTGATGCTGTTCTTCTCACTGGGATTTTCGATAAGACCGGTCGCACTAGTGGCCACGGTGGTAGTTGTAACAATGGCCGAAATTGCTGGGACAATTGGGTGGCTCAGCATTGGCCTAAATTCACTTCCGGTGGAAATTGCCCTCTTTGGAGTCAGTTTTATAGTATTTTCGACTATACAATACGTTGTGGTAAGAATTTTTTTTTTACAAGAACATATTTCCATTGCCTTCTAGCAAATATTTCAAATTTTGTATAACACTTGCGTCTTTTCGCATATTTGACGCTGATCGCTGATTTCTTTTTGCAGGCCTTCTGTTGCGTCCCAGGGAAAGTGGAAGTGCGAAGATGTCACGCATTTTCGTTAGTGGGACCACCGTGTGTTCAGTCACTCCTGTCAATATCCCTGGCAGCTTTAATTCTCTACTCCCCGGATTTCATCTTCATCTTTACGCACTTTACGCTCCTGATCTCCATTTCAGCGCTCTACGCTGTAATTAATTTTCTACTCCTAGTTCCCATGCTATTAAGTATCTTTAAGCCCAACTGTTGGCTCATGGGTACTTGTTCCGAGGACCCGGCCATTCTACTCCCCCTTACCCCGTCCCCACCCCCAAAAAAGTCAAGCTCGAGGCATGGTTCAAGCCGAAGTGGCTCATCGGGAAGGTCGAGTAGTCGAAATTCTAGAAGCAACAATTACCATCAACCTCCACCGTACAGTAGCCGGGGGTCAAATTCGTCGAGGTCAAGTGGTTACGGTCGAAACTGTGGCCACAATCGTGCTCCAAGTGAAAATAGTCTCTCTACAATCACTGAAGAACCCACTTCATGTGCTACAAGAAGGTAAATTTCACTTTAAACTTTTGCTTAATTATTTGACAATTAAAATACCAATTTCAATTTTTCGCTTGATTTCCGTTCTAACATACCCTTCTAAAAAAAATCTTTGCCTTTAAGACGCGGACTATCTCAGCCAAGTTGATGGAATTGATGAAATCGTTTTTGGGTTTGATCTTCCTGCTTGTGCGCTTGCCAAGCTTTTGCTTTGTTTCCGGTAGTTTTTGCTTTTTTGCTCAAATATGGCGTTAATGTCGTGAATGTAAAGGTTTGAATCTTTTGTATTTGCAGAAGTGCAGAAATAGTCGTTCAGCCACAGGTAGTTGTTGAAACGTTTGACGTTAGCAACGGTGAAAAAGGCTTTGGGCCGCTGACAAAGACCAAAGTGTCTGCAAAGCTGAAGGTCGAAGTTCACTCTTCTCTGCATAGCAATCCTCAGTCCAGTCTCCATTTGTAAGAAATCAAATTATTCTGAATGTGTTAAATAGGTTGTTTTCAAAAAACGATTTTCTAAAAAAAAAATCAATTTTCTAGAAGCGAGAATTCAGGAACTTCGGCTTCCACAACGAGCTCAAGTTCAAATTCCTCCTCACCATCTTCATCTACGTCTTCCTTCGAATGATACTCTTAAGGGGTCAGGGATGACGCTTACATATACGAGTCAACCAGTACAAGCCGTTTCAAGATGCGCTGTTTTTCCGAGTAACCACAATTTTCATAAATCTTGAGCAGCTTTATAAACGGGTCCATCATTCACCACGATCTTTAGCTCCAAACTGACAATTTGACAATACAACTACGCTGTACTGCTTAGATTTACTTACGTATTTAGTTTTCTTTTAGTGAAAAATAGTGTTTTAATCTGTAATCGAATGACTTTTAAAACACGCAATTTAAACAAATTGTTTCGATTAACTTAATAGAACACGCATTTCAAACAATTAATTTTTCGGTCCATTTTATGGGCATAAGCTTTACTCCCACGCCAGTATCCTAACGTCCAAGATGTACAAAGTAGTTTAGTTTTTCAATACCTTATTTAAAAAAAATGGCCTTAACCAAAATTACAAAGGACCAGAAATAAGTATTGTAATTTAGCGTTGAAGAGGCCTTTAGATCTGAAATCGGGACGATAATTTGTGTTCATGTTGAGAATCCTGTTAAAATGTATAAATGTATTAATAAGTAGAATTTAGTTATAGTCTAGTCTTAATGGGACGAGATTTTTTAACGTGTGATGCGTAAACAATTAATACTGCTAAACTGCCTTCAAGAAACTAACTTGCCACGGAAAGTACTACATGGAACTAATGGTATTATAATGGTTTTTAGTGGTTGCTAATTTTGTAGAACAAATATGGAATGATATTATTTTACCCGTTTTTAGTACTTTTTCATAAAATAGAAAATACTTGTAGTTTGTATGAAGTTCCATGAAGTTAACCGATGACACATTTTACTGTGAAAAAAAGAATCAAATAAATGAACTAAACTAATTTTCACATGGTTGAAATTTTAACGGTTACATTTATTTCGTCCAAGGTTAAAATTCCAGGCAATTGAAATGAACGCTGAGCGCAATATTATAAATAGGCGTTTTTGTGTTTACAAGCTATTGGAACTTATTGTGATCGTGATCTGTGATGTTGTTTGTTAGTTTACTAGTTTAGCAAGAAAGTTACGAATTAAGACAAAGGGCCTATGCAACTAAGTTAAGTTGAAATGCTATTTAAGTAAATGTTTGGTAATTAGGAGTTTAAGAATATTCTATAATTTTACATGGAATTTGTTGATTCTGGTTTCTGTAATGTGTCCTCGCCAAGTTGCATATTTGCGAAACTGAGGAAAATTATGATCGAGAGCGGCGCGGGCTGCGCGAGAGACTGCGAGAACGGCTCCTGGAGAAGCGTCGACGCGGCGATCTTGAGGAGCTGGACGGTAATACAAAATTCAAGTTAAAATTTCTTAAAGATGCAATTCATTTGAGTAACATTTAATAGGTCCACCGCGAAGTTCAATACTACAGAAGTAATATTTCCAATTAAAAAAAAGTCCTGAGACTTGAGGCAAGCAGACGCCAGTAATATTTTATGTAGTAAATTGGAATATTACTTCTATTATAATAGAAAATAAAATCATAAAATGTGTCTCATCGTTAGAAGAGGCAGAAAGAAGATAAAATTTCAGAAGTTGATTATCTTGCGCTGGATTATTTGAATGAATGCTGAACTGATGATGCAATTTGCTCAACAACACAAGCGGGCGGTAAGAGGAGGAATCGCTGTGTTGTCGGGGTGTCGAGAGCTGTTCTCTGATTTACTTGCAAAAAGTGAGGTGACTAATTTAGGAGTTGAGGGATGGAGGTTGGTTGACGCTGAGGACGCTTAAAGTGTGAGTGTGACTAAAAATAAAGAAAGTAAATTACACAGTTCTCATTGTTGTGACTTTGCATTGTCTCCATTTTTTTTAAATCTTGAGAAATATCTGTGAGTGACTCCCTGTCCCTGAAGCGCTGTCAAGCTTGCTGCTGGTGATGAAAAACTAAAAGTAGGGATGTCTACACAGCAGAAGTTGGGCGAAAGGAGGGTGAGAAGATCTTTATGCTGTTCGCTGTTGGGTGGGGTTGGCGGTAGGCAGCTCGGACTGACTCGGAGGGTAACTCATAGCGATGGGCAACCAAAGCAGGGTGTTTCAGAGTTACGCAGTCCACTCTTGCCAGCTGGGCTGGGACACGACGAATAGTAGCAGATTACTAATCGTCCTAAATTGTTCTACAATTAGCGTAGTCTGAGCTGCCATGGGGTGATTTGAGGAGCACAAGTCGCAGAGCCGAAGCGGAGCTCACGGTGACCAAGTCGATGTCGTGAAGCTTAGATGGAGCAATGCTATTAAAGTCAGTAACGAAGATTCAATCAATATATTATAACTTTAGTTAAAGTTTAAACTGAATCCGATCAACACGTTCTGACTTTACATATCGTAACTTGTAATTCAATATCAATAAACTTCATTATGAAACGTTATAACTCCAAGCTTCTGCTTCATTGTTTCGTAGGCCCATTTGACATCTTTCTCATTCAGTTGTGGGACATAACGGGAACAAGCCCTCGTGGGCCTGCTAAGTATGTGTACCCATTTTATCTCAATCTAAAACATTGATATACCTACCAGGAAGAACGGTGACACTTGACTTAAGAGATTTAAAGAATATTAAACAAAAGGGTTAAAAAGTTAAAAAAAATGACAATTTAAGAGAACACCTGGAAACCCAACCAAAGTACTTACCTTCTGTCAAATCTGCGACCACCACCACGCGGCCCTCCACTGCCACCTCTTCCACGGGTACGCCCACTTGACATTTCGACTCTGTTCGCAGTACAATTAAAATTATTTTAATTTTATTTCTATCGATCTCAAAATGAACACAGGTTTACCTGACACGAACTCCACACATTCGCCTGAAAGTTAAAATCCCTTTTAAGTTAAATCTAAAACAACCAGCCAGCGAGGTATAAAACTACTTACGTTCCATCCAAGTGTCGAACAGCGTCTTCAGCATCCCTCGGATCCTCGAATTCAATGAATGCAAAACCAGGAGGATTCCTTGACAAACAAATTACCAAGTAATATCAAACTCACTACTGGTGCTTAAAAGCAATACAATTTGAGGGCATACCTCGCAACCCAGACGTTTTTGAGAGGTCCATACTTGTTGAAGGCGGACTCTAGCTCCTGCTTCGAAGCATTATTACCCAAACTCCCTACATAAACCTAATACATACAATTGGTCGATTAATTAAAACACACGTTTAGCAGTTGATGAATTCTAATGTTAATGATAGTGTGGTGTGATTGACTAACTTGGCTCACCTTGCAACTCAAATCCCAGTCACGGTGTCTGGAACCCATCTTTCGTCCTTCCTAAACAAACAAATAACGCGTTAATTCCTAATTAGAAAATCATACGACCTAGTCAATTATGATTTCGATTAACTTTACATTCAAGCTTACATTACCTTTTGTTAGTTCGTCTTAATGGACACTAGTACCGGTAATACTGAATAGTTAGTTAATTAGAGTAGAAAACAAGATAACGACAATTAAGCTGCTGATCGCTAATTAATCAAAACAGAGGGAAACGCTCTCAAAGCAAAAACAAGAAATGGAGGATCAAGCGAAAGATCAAACATAAGAAAATAGCGTAGAAAATCACCCAAGACGAACAAGTAAAATGACAATTGCAAATCTCTAATTGGCATTACAAAAATATTGCAATATCGTCCGACAGACAATCAGGAATATGAAATAGAATAAATTTCAAGCTGTTATATTCATATTTCTTATAATTAAACAATTTTTTTTTCATAACTTAAGATATAAATCAATTAAAGTTAAAGCTAGTAAAGCACTGGACAATGGGCAGTTATACATATTTTGCCATTTTGTATTTTGGCATTATGTATTTTGGTAACAACAAAATCGATTGTATTCTCTGGTGGGCGGAGAATTCAATTTGAAATAATGAGGACCCCGCCCTTGAAGAAGCGTTTGTACAAGATAGCGTCTTATTTGCTTAACGCCACGAAATCGTTTTTTAAAAATATTTTAAATAGGATAAATCTTGAACGGTAAGTATGAAACAAAAACGTGTTAAAATAATTCCAGAATGATAATTGATTACCTACTACATTAACCAAGCCTGCTGCACTTTAAAAAGCATAGTTTTCGTGCCCTAAAATGAAATCAATTCGCACTTGGCATAATTTATTTGCAGTAATTTTAAATTATTTCTTGGTGCAATTACTTGTCCCATTCATGTGCTTTCCATTTAGTTCACTGCAAATAATTTGAAATGCTTCCGCTGCCCTCTCAAAATCGGTCAAATCGTTATAAATCTGAGCAGAGAATCTCGCCCAAATCTTTTCGTTATGATTGTGCGTGGCAGTGAATAAATTGAAGCGATTAAGGAGCGATTCTTCCCAAAATTTCGGTTCCAGAACTTGAGGGTCATCCGGGTTATTTATTGGGAGCTGAACATCGACCATGTTTCCGATTTGATCGTCCGATTGCAGGACGCGCGTTCCTAGGGTACGAGCTACCAGTGCTCCGCCGCTTACTGCTAGCGCATGCGTATAGTTGCGCAATCTTTCTTCCCCGATTCTAGATCGAAAGTCAATGGCAGCGGGTATGGTCATATAGGAACTGTAGTCAATGGTACCGGTCCAATAGAATTCTAACTGGAAGTTGGCCGGTTGAGCGTAGTAGCTTGAAATTGATGCTGGATGTATCAACGCTTGATGCGCTTTCTTGACATACATGACCGCTGAACCGCGCACTGAATACAACCATTTATGACAATTGGTAATGTAGTAGTCAACGTCAAGGGCCTTCAAGTCCACGGGAACGTGTCCAATGGCATGAGCCCCGTCAATTATGATCAGAATATTTTTTTCCTTCAAAAGCGGGATGAGCTCCTCGATCGGATTCCTTACGCCGGGAACAGATGTGATGTGATCGACAATTGCAATCCGAATTCTGGAGTCTCCAGCACAGTGCGTATCGAGAAATGCAGCGAAATTCCGGACAAGTTCCTCGTTGCTCATTGGATAGTTTGCGATGAACTCGACCTTGGTCACTTTTCCCTCGCTGTTGTCCACAACGTAGTCGACAACGGATCTCATCGCTTCGTAAACGGTGCTGAAGTGGAGGATCTTGTCACCTTGCTGGAAAATCATGCTCCGGAAAATGGCGTTCATGCCACCGGTTGTATTGGGTATGACGACGAGGTCATCGGGGTCGTCAGCGTTTAAGTACTCTGCCAAGTGCCCGCGAACCTTGGTCAGTTCGTTTAGTAGGTCAAGTCTCATCCAACGGTCGGCGTTCCTCTCTGCTCGTTCCTGGAAGTGATGGAGAGCAGCCTTAACGTCCCTGGGATACGTTCCTGAACAAAAGTTTAGTTTAAAAATGCTTTTCAATATTATTTTCAATTGATCCTTACCATAAGATCCATGATTCAATTGGATAAAATCTGGATCCATAAAGAACTCTTGTCGCATTGGACGGCCAAGGGCGGGCAGTTCACGAGCTTTCGACATTTTACGGTGTTCGTCTCCTTTCAATCCTGCAATATTAAATAATATAATCTGTTGTAGTAATAATAATGTAATAATTTTCAATAATTCTGGTCACAAAACACGCCATATAGAAAATTAGATATGAGACTGAACCGAACAACATTTGGTTAACCAATTAACCGATTATCTACTGTGCAATATGTACTAATGAGGTTTATTTATTATTCTACACTACAATCGCTGTTTTGTCACTCAAAACTTTTGAGTGTGCTGAGTAGCACATTGACGCCTGTTTACTTTTTAGAATTTGACAGCGCCCTGCAAAATTTAATGACTTAAGAGTGGTAACTTGAGTTAACTATAATTAAACATTAAATTTAAGTAAACAAGTACCGTTAATAAGGGAGTCACTCCAAACACTTCCAAGAAGGGCGAAGGCCTGCAGAATCCAAGTGGGAATAATCATTTTGTCTTATTTTTATGAGGTGACAAATGTGTCCACAATAACTCCTTTAACGCAAACACAAACTGACTTTGTGTTTGTGTAATTGCTCTTTAAACTACAGTACACAAATACAAACTGACTTTGTGTTTGTGTAATAACCTCGCAAATTGACAATACACAAACACAAACTGACTCGTGTTTGTGTAATTACCTCGCAAATTGACAATACACAAACACAAACT
>VYYI01001712.1:0-17933 GCA_021029175.1 Bilobella aurantiaca
TCATTTTTTACTTTTAGTGCGTGAAATCTTATTGTGACTATTTCTCCCCTTGGCTTATTCTTTAAATTTTTTCTCGTGAAATATTACACTAAACGCTATAAAACACTAAAATATATTTTTTCCATCTAAAAATTGCCAAGAAATGATCGTTTTTTTAATTATTTTCAGAAAGACATTGTTAAGATGTATCTAGACGGTATTTCAAAAACAAAATGATTCAAGGTTATTAACAAAAGAGGAAAAATAAATTGTAAAGTGTAAAAGAAATGTAAACTGAACAATATAAGCTGATTAGAGTAAATAAATTAGCATAACTTAATAATTTAAAGTGGAAAAATTGTAAAGTGTAAAAGAAATGTAAACTGAACAATATAAGCTGATTAGAGTAAATAAATTAGCATAACTTAATAATTTAAAGTGGAAAAATTGTGTAGATTTATTACTATATATTTTTGCCAGCCATTTTGTCTAGTTAGACAAAAGGAATAAAAAAAAAATTCATTTGCTATTTTACATTTGCTTATGTCCAACATGCTTGTGAGTGAAAGAGGATGGTATCGGCCAATGAGTTGACTAGAAAGTTGTGAAGAATAAGGCAAGGGAAATTCTGCTGGACAATAAACGTGTGGTTGACCTTGGTTCGCATACTGGCAGGAGCTCATCCATTACAACCACAACTTTGATACCACACAACCACTTTTTTACAGTGCTCCTACCGGATATTGTACCTAGAACTGTCCAAGTTAAAAAAAATGCTCTTAAACCACGGAGTACGGGCGTTGGACTCGAAAAGAATAAACCGTTGCAAACGCACATAATTTAAGTAGCGTATTGTACTGATATCAGAATGCTTTCCTGCAACACTAGCAAAACCACAAAAAAATCTATTTTTTGGGTGGGGTCAATTACAAGCTCATCCTAAAATGGTTGAAGGGTTGGTGGTCCGACATGAAGCTAAAACCATCATAACTTTCCGATTTATGCAAAACTATAAAACGGTATTCGGAAGAGAGTTTGCTAGTGGTAAAGTGGGGACAGAATTCCTCGACGTCACAAAGCGGGTTGGAAAAATGTAAAAAGTTGTTTTGACGATTCGATATTACTTCTTCGAAATATGCAAAGTTCAAATGATG
Source organism: Bilobella aurantiaca (assembly GCA_021029175.1). Lineage (NCBI taxonomy): Eukaryota > Metazoa > Arthropoda > Collembola > Poduromorpha > Neanuridae > Bilobella > Bilobella aurantiaca. The sequence goes on from VYYI01001712.1 coordinate 1,134, forward strand.
ACGATGAGTATTCCCTCGAAAAGTTTAAAAAAATATAGTCGAACCTTTGCCCTTCAAATAGTATAGTAATTCGAAATATCATTACACATAGTAATTAGTTAAAAAATTAACACAATTTGACCCTATTTTTTATTAGTCATTTTTTACTTTTAGTGCGTGAAATCTTATTGTGACTATTTCTCCCCTTGGCTTATTCTTTAAATTTTTTAAATACTATTTCTTTAAAAATTAGGTCATTAAACTACTCACAAGCCCTATAATACTGGTAATTAATTGATTAGTTAACTTAAATTATGATGGGAATGAGAAAAGAAATTCAGCTGCAATGAGTTGAAAATAGAGAATTTTAGACGGGGGATGGTTGTTGTCGCGCTATTTAAACACATGTCCAGAAGAAAGTTAAAAAATTCATATCTCAAACGCACGATAAGCGCTAACCTTTCAAACACACGGTATTTGTGACAATGTTCAAATTTTGGAATAAAACAATGGTTTCCAGCATTTCTGAATTTTATTTTTTACCTTTTTTATAAAATGTTTGATAACGATGTAATTTAACCGTTTAATCTTCTTCGCTATCTAGCTATATTTACTTCTTTTTAAGAATGATCAACAAATTTGACCTTTTCAACTGGTAGTGGCCTAGGAATTTCACCCGCAAAACTGTGAAGTTTGTTTATGATTTTGAAATTATTTTGCCCACAATATACAAAAGAAGCATTTCTAAAACTTTTCAACAACACACATCAAAAAACCTACCCAAAAAAACTAAATTAAACACTATACAAACTAAAGATTCTTTTCTAACAACACTAAATATTACATTAAGCTAAGTGCAATTATAACTATTTGTAAGTCAGATTTTTGTAGTTGACCTTCCACATAGGTACCTTATTTATAAAAACACAATTAAGTAAATTAACTTTTTTAAACATAAATTGTTCTACACTAAAGAGCGTTTAGAGCTTCTGGTGTTAAAATTTGACACGTAAAATTGTAGACATTACTTCTAAAATTCTATATAAACTGACGACAAAATTACAAAGGTCAAAAAAGACAAAATAAAACACTACATTATTTTACTGCTGAAATTGGAACGTGAAGTGAACTTTGGGCTTGCTCAATTTAACAGCGTCAAAAGCAACTTCGCATTATTCTGAGCTGAAATTTTTTTTCTAGAAATATATTTTTATTTAATTTTATCCATTGCAAATAAATCTACTTGCAACTTCTAAGATGGGGAAAAAATAAAAAACTTGTTCAAAGACATCTGACTACGAATATGAACCATGCAATATATATGTTTAACCAAGTGTTGACCTACTTTCATGAATCATGACAAAAATGACGCAATCTTTGGTTAAGTTACTGGTCACTACATATTATCTACTATGATCCATTACATAGGTCCGATGGTTACCTTTGATAGAGTAGTAATTTTGAAGTAAAGGAGTTATTTTTGTGATAAAAAAAGGCAGGGAAAAAGGCACCTTTTGAGGTAAAGCAATGGTTTTCAGCATATCTGAACTTTATTGATGTATATTACTTTTTATAACATGTTGCCTGGAAATTTTACCCGCAGAACAGTGAAGTTTGTTTATTATTTTGAAATTTTTCTGCCCACAATATACAAAACAAGTTTTTCTAAAACTTTTCAACACGACACACCAAAAAATCAAAACTAAATTAAACAGTTTACAAAACTAAAGATTGGATTCTAGCAACACATTACATTAAGCTAAGTGCAATTATAACTATTAAGTCTTATTTTTGTAGTTGACCTTCCACAAAGGTACCCTATTTATATAAACATAATTCGTTAAATTAATTTTCTTTAAACATAAATTGTTCAACACTAAAAAGCATTTTGAGCTTCTGGTATTTACTTTTGAGACGTAAAATTGTTGACATAACTTCTCAAATTCTATATCAACCGACGACAAAATTATAAAGGTCAACAAAGACAAAATAAAATGCTCCATTACTTTGCTGTTGAAAGTTGAATTGAACTTTGTACTTTGTTCAACCTAACCGCGCCATAATCAACCTTCAAGTTCGCATTATTCTGAGCTGAGAAGTATTGTATAGAAACATATTTTTAGTTAATTTTATTCATTGCAAATTAGTCTACTTGCAACTTCCAAGATGGAGAAAAAGAACAAAATTTATGTTCAAAGACATCTGACTACGGACATAAACCGTGCGATATATATTTCTCAAAAATTCACTTGATTTCTAGAAGTTATTAAATTAATTTTCCTAGTATTTTTTAATTTTGAGCTTTTTCATTGGTATTTTGAACAAGCTTTGCAGACTTTGTAATTTGTGAACAAGAAGCTAGGATAAGGAGGCTGTCCAAAGAATCCCAAAAGGGCATCTTGTATATGAACTCGTATAATGTCTATACAAATGTGTATTCTGCAGTGGACAAAGTAGTTTCAGAAATCTACTTGCTTAAATTAAAATCGTTTTTTTGCTTTTCATAACTTATTTATCTATGAACTTTCAAAGAAACATTTAAAAAAGGAATGAGATGTATTTTTTTTACAAATGCGTTATAATGCAAATTATGTTGTACATCATGTATAAAACTGTAAAAAATTAAACTAACAACTTGCCCGATGGTAATTTTTCCCGTTGCAGTAAAACTACACATTTTAAACTAGCAGAATCGTTATAAGACTACTAAATACCATGCTATGCTAAATTCAATATCCAAATAAGGACACGTCACATCACTCAACTATATAAGCTACAAAATTTCCACCAACTTTACAAAAAGCTCTTGACTTTTTTGAAGTATCAAATACTTGAAAAAAAATAGAAAAGAAAAATGTGCAACCGCATCTTCACGTTGACTACACTATTGCTCATTTTTACCTTTTTTTCTGTTGCATTGGGGGTACTCTCCGTCCAGGTAAGTTTTAGAATATTACAATTTTGAGTAATGTATATAATTAATGATGTGCTAGAAATTAATAAAATACTTGTGGGAATGTGAACCATAAAATAGGCATATCTTATGGTTGTATTGTTATAAAAAAAATAGGCGCTTGTAATATAAAGGATGAATTTAATAAAAATAATACCAATCATTATTGGTGTTTATGATCCGCATTAATTTCAAACTTTATTTAATAGCAAGTGATCACTGCCGATGAAATTCATGTATACAGAAAAGAGGAAGATGCTAGCAGCGCTGCATCTATGTTTTTTTATAAAAAGCCGGCTTATTTTCCTATTGCAATAAGGTAACTTTCAAGTCAGATGTATAATTTATTATTGAACGCAATCTTTGAAATTGATTACAATAGTATACAATTTATAAAATTGTATTAATCTTTAGAGAAAATCATGATTTTAACGGATTCGCTGTCTCAGAGCTAGGTCTAAAAGAATACTTGGAAGAAAATGGTGTAAAAACAGAAGAAAACAAAAACGTTACTTATGTCGTTAGCAACACTGACCCAAAGTTGTCTTCATTTTGGCTAGATCTTAGCGGGTTTCGTGTCCTTTTATTACTCACTGAGGTAAGTACGTTTTTTTTATACACAAAACGTTTTTATATTAACATCTTTTAGTATTTTTATTTGTATATAATGTCCATCGCTTCGGTAAATATTGCAGAAAAAACCCTCTACAGAAATAGTACCCGTCAAGTTTGTAAACAAAAACGCAGTTCCGCAAATAGCAAATGGATACCGGGTACTAGAAAAAATTAGTGTCCCGTAAGCCACAAGCATTTAATTTTATTCCACAATATAGTTTCCTGTATATTTCATCAAGAATTTATTTTTATAATTAATCAAAGTTAACGTAAAACATTTAAACGTATTAACGGTACGTGAAATTTGTGCTAGGTTCCCAGAAAATAATTTTAAATATGCTAGAAAGTGCAAAACTGAAATTGATATAACTCCAAGACAACAAATTGTACATTTAAGTTTTAACCTTAGGATGTTTCTAAATTGCTTGAAAATTCACTGAAAGCTATAAACTTGTAATTTAAGAAACCATTTTAAAGGGTAATTTTATTTTTTTTTATTTTTGTTTAGCAATCCTGATAATACAAAGGAACCGTTTCAGTCCTACGCCGTGGTAGTAGAAATCAAAGGATTGGCAAGTTTCTGGGGCCCAGAAACACGAATGTTTTCAGTTGACGACGGAAGTGAGTATGCTTTGTGTTTCAGACGCGATTTGTGTTTCAGAGAAAACAATCCAGCAACAGAAGCAGCATCGCCGAAATTCAGTGCGGTTACACATCAAATAACTACTGAGGGTAAATACGGGAATTTGAATCCATCCCTCGCCGAAGCATCACATGTAATATTAACACAGGTATTCAAATACAAAGATTAAGATGTGTATGTGAAGGAGCACAACAGCTTTGTGTTTTCAAAAATGTTTGATTTTCACTTCTTCCTTCTTCTTGAATAAAAATACTTGATTGTACTCTGTGGAGTTTAGCATCATTGCAGCAATGTATTGTTACGGTACGAAAGTCCATCGACCTTAATTAGGTTATTTTAGTAACATAAAACTTTACTAGTTGTATGTTGTCATTATGTCATGTCGTTATCTATCAGTTAGTTCGTGCATTAAGGCACGTGTCCATTTATTAATTAGTTATCTTGTGCATTGAGGCACGTGTCATGTTAGTTCAGTTGTTAAGGTTATTCTTGTCAACCAATCAGAGAACAGTTTGTTGCCAACGGACGCTGTCAGTCCCCTATAAAAGGGCTGACATGCCGTTGCTCGACAGGATTCTATGCCTACACCTTCTACTGAGTGTACCTCTGTATCCCTATTTGACCTCTAGTCAAAACGTCCTGAGTGGGCACAAACCCCTATTATTAGAACACAGTCAGAGTGTATTTTATTCCTTTAACTTTTGAATAAAAGTTTATTGACCTTTGACCCGTCGTTTTGGCTTGGAGAGTTGTTTCGAGTTTATTTCGAGGTCATAAGGGCATAGGTTGCCAGTCATCGTTCATTTAGGTTGGCAGCGTTAGCGAGTACTGGCTCTAGGCGAGCAGTACCGTCACAAGTGGTGGAAGTGCTTGTATCGATCAGACCATTTTGAAAAGTCAAAAGGTCATACCCCGTCCTCTGTGGATTATTGTTTTAAGAAACAAGTAGTTGAAATGTCACAGTTTAAGACATCAACTAGAAGGAACAAAATAGTTCAGAGTAGGACAATAGTCAATAGTGACTGGAAAATTGTCCTTAAATCAATTCCCGGGTTCGACGGGGAGGTCAACACTGATTTGTTCTGTGCTCGTTGTGACGCTGTTTTAAGAGCGAAACAAAACGAGACAAATTTGTCGAACTCGAGTTTGACCGAATTTTAGGAAGGGAAGAAGGGTAACAAACGAGTTTGTTACTACCTTTTCCCAGCATTTCCCACCATTTCCCAGCACTTCCGGTTTCAAAAGATGAGTGTTGGAAGCATTATTAGTAATGTATACTCATATTTGGGCAAGTCTACTGGGTTTTGAAAATTGGTCAGAGGAATCCGAAATCAATTTCTCAGCATTTCCCACCATTTCCCACTACTTCCGGTTACTGAATATGAGTGTTGGAAGTATAATTAGTAACGTATACTCATGTTTGGGCAAGTATATCAGTTTTTGGAATTTGGTCAGAGGAATCCGAAGTCAATTTCCCAGCATTTCCCATCATTTCCCACTACTTCCGGTTACTATATATGAGTGTTGGAGTTATAATTAGTAATGTATACTCATATTTGGGCAAGTCTACTGGGTTTTGGAAATTGGTCAGAGGAATCCGAAATCCATTTCCCAGCATTTCCCACCACTTCCCAGCACTTCCGGTTTCTAAATATGAGTGTTGGAGGCATTATTAGCAATGTATACTCATATTTGGGCAAGTATACTGGGTTTTGAAATTTGGTCAGAGGAATCCGAAATCCGTTTCCCAGCATTTCCCACCATTTCCCAGTACTTCAGGGTACTTATTTAAACTATTTTAGTCATTTTTATTTATCAAATTTGAATTTGCCTGACAAAAAGTGGAAAGTCAGAGGAATTCAAAAAAGTCAGAGGATTCCATTGAAAGTCAGAGGAATTCAATGGTCAGAGGAATAGTCAAGTCCAATTTTCTTTATTTGGTTATATTAAACTTATGGGTCAGTTTGTATGGGATAAAGGAATGTCTTACAACCACCAATCTCAACCCTTAACGACCTTTCAAAAAAATTACTTCAAAATTTCAGAACTAAATAAAAAAAAATTATTTGATTGTTTGACAATTTGTTTGACGTTCGTCAGGTTTTCTTACACAATAGTCACATTTTTTTAATTTTGCGCGTGTAAATAAAACAGAAAAGATGATTCGCAAGGCGAAAAATGACTTCAACTTGTTCATCATTTCAATGCACTAGAAAGACACGCAATTATAAAAATTGCCATTGAATGCTTGCTATTGACACTAATACTCACAAAAAGATAAGATTAGTATGTGCAGGAATCAATTCATCATCAACTCTCGCCTCGCCACTTCAACAAACATTACTAAAATCACCTATTCCAGGAACAGTGAAACTAACCATTATTTATTAGAAGAGCAAACGTACCTCACCAAAGTAATTTGACAAGATCATCACATCAACGCTTATAATTATTGAACAAATTCCTGCATCCTGAGGACTCACAAACAATCACACACGCCTACTCATCGTGACCAAAAGGAATTTGTGCAATAGTACCTTCATATTTATTAGTTCCTCGTCTGATTTAAACGTTAATTTTTTTTAAATTTGTGTTGAAACTTTACGAAGCAATGCCGGAAATTAATTACTTCCTTCAGAACTGTGTGTTTGCATGTAAGTACTTTTACCATAGCAACAGATTTAGATTGGTTACGAGCAAAACCTACTAACGTCATTTTCAAAATTTTAAAAAAATTACGTTAAATTTTTTGATTAGTAATCTGCTTTGTGAAGTTGAAATAAATATTTGAAATAAATTTACACTTTTATTTTCAGTGCTAGTGCTGCGTATGACAGTTTCAACTGCATTTGCAGACATTGACAATAGAGACCTTGTAACTTTGGACACAAAAGTTATTTATGCAGCTGAAGGGCGGAGTGTAAACATTTTGGCAAGGGCAGGAGACAAGCGAATAATTCAGTTCTGCCGTTGGGATTCAGTAAATAACTCAAAAGTTGGAAGCAACGGCTTAATTTTTGTAAACGACGTGGATGAATTACCTCTGTTCCCTATGATGGCAACGGGAAACGATAACAAATCTAGTCGGCAAGTCACAGGATACGATGAATTTGGAGAAGGTCTGAGTAACGGAGAGTGTGGAATTACAATAAACAATGTAACAGAGTCAGACTTAACGACTTGGAAGTACTTACTCATTGAGTTTGACAAAGTCGAAGGAAACCCCGTTGCAGCAACGAGAGAAGTCAAATTGGAGAAAGCATGTAAGGTTAATTATAAAAAAAAACTTATTTTAGGCAAATTTTTTCTCAAATTGTACGAATTGTACTTTTGCAAAATCCTGCAACAAACTAAAGCAGGTTGTATTTATAACTCTAAAAAAACAAGAAGGCGTAAAATATTTTTGCCAAAAATATCACCTTAGTTTAGAATAAATAGTTGCAAAAAATGCTTGAATAAAATCATTAGATGACTAATATTTTTGTGTGTTTTATTAATGTTTCTAGTACAACCTACAATTCCTGTCATTATTAACAAAGAAGAATTATCTGGAGCTCAAAGCTCAATTGTTGATACAATTTCATGTTGTGCAGAAAACGGATCTCCGCCGCCGCGATTGCAGTTTTTTATTGGTAAGACAGATGAATTTTTTCGAAATAATAAATTTCTAAAAAAAAAATTGATAATAAAATTTTAGTCAAACTCAAATAATTTTCAGCACAATCTAGCTAATTTGATTATATGAAGCATTTTAAGATACTTTGTACTCAGCGCTTTGTTTCAAAGCTCATATATCACAATCTGTCTGTCAATGGTTGAAATTTAAAATGATTTTTTTTTAAATTTGAACAAACATTTTTGTGGTGTAGATGAGATGGTCCTTGAATCAACAGAAAATGTCCACGAGCCATCCTTTCCCAAGTACTGTATATACGCTCAACTGAATGTAACAAGGCGTTATAACGGAAAAACACTGGGATGTTCTTCAGAGCACTTAACATTTGCAGGACAACAGGAAGACAAATTAGAGTTAAACTTAGCATGTAAGTTATAGTTCAAAAGTGATTGGTACATGCAAGGCGATGTTGAACTTAAGTTTGACTTTTAATTTTCCAAAAATTCTTAGTTTCACCAGAAGTATTGTCAAGTTTTTCAAATTCCGAAACACGCACAATTGTGGTAAACCTCACAGAAGAAAAGTATGTAACCATTCGATTTTCGGCCAATCCAAAACCGAGCATAAAATTGTTCTTGGAAAAGTTCAGCGACGGAGATTTAGAAGAAAGAGTCCCAAGTGAGCTGACAATTCAACTATCAGATGCAGGAGAGGTAAATTGAAAAAATATTTTAAAATTATCAAAAAAAATTTCAAATAAATTAGTATCATTTTTAGCCGTTTACTTGGGATGCGGAACTTTTGCTAGATGAGAAAATATTTAACGCAAGTACGAAGTATCGAGTCGTCGCATCGAATCCAACAGGAAGTGTAGAAGTATTTGTATTGACAACCAGTAGCCTCGCAACTTCTACGCCAGTACCCGGTAATTTTAAAATCATTTTAATTTTCAATTGCTTTCAAATTAATGCAACACTGTTGTAACTATCGCTTTAAATAAATAGTTCGTAATATATAATACATATTATATATTTATATAATACATATTATATATTTATATAATATATAATAGTACAATAAATTCTAATAATCCAACCTAATATGGTGAAATTCGATTTAAATTGCAGAATCCCGTCTCTTCTACTGGTTATTATTTCCTCTGATTGCAACCTTAATGTGCTTGGTTTTTGCAATCATCTTCATAATTTTGGCTAGAGCATGCGGATGGTTGTGTTGGCGGAATCATGTCGCAAGTTATGACACAAAGGAAAGTGGGAAGGACTTGGTGTACAACCCTGTCATGACAACGGAAATATATCCATAAAATGACATATGTCTGCTAGCATGTACTACTTTACAGCTATCATAAAGTATTATAATCTTTTCTGAAATTGTATTGAAATTGTCATTTCCCACAACAACTATCTTACTATTTGTAATTTTTTTTTGTAAGAGCTAATAGTTTTGTTAGTTGCAGTAAGTAATAAATCAGTTTTAAGATCTGTGTATCGATAGTGTTTAGTTGTGATAATGCACTTTATTTGCTAGTTAAAGTTTAATGGTTCAAAGTAGGTAGGTTGCACTTTCTTAAGTAGTGTATTAGCTACTTTGTGGGAACGTTTTGTCCGTCCGTCTGTCCGTCCGTCTGTCCGTCTGTCTGTCCGTTTGTCCGTCCGTCTGTCCGTCCGTCTGTCTGTCCGTCTGTCCGTCCTTCTGTCCGTCCTTCTGTCCGTCCTGTTGCGCGATAACTTTTGAACGGGTTAACTTTTTTGAAATCTGTTTGCGGGAAAATTTTCTTAGGGTCAAGAGTGAGGCCAAGTTCGAAGATGGGCCATAAGGGTCATACCCTTCGCCCTGATTTTGACGACCCCCTAAATGACCCCCAAATCCGAAAATTCAGATTTGTCGGATTTTTTTCTAATTTTTCATGAAACAAAAAGTTATGATAATTTCAAGGACGAAAGTGACCCTAGACCCCTACGTCAATGACCCCCAAAATGACCCCCAATCCGAAAAATGGGATTTTTTCTAGTTTAGCATAATACGAAAATTGATGATGTTTTCAAAGATCTAAGCGACTCCAGACCATCTCCTCTTATTGAAATGACCCCAAATGACCCTCAATAGCAAAAAACCGAAAAGTCGGTTTTACGGTTTTTTTTCTAGTTTAGCATGATACAAAACGTTATGGTGTCTTCAAGTATTTAAGTGACTCCAGACCATCTCCCCTTATATCAATGCCCCCTAACTGCGCTGTGTGATGACCCTCTAACTGATCCTCAAATCCGAAAAATCGGCGTTTTCGGGGTCTTATTTGTCAAGTTCATTTGCGTTAGTTCAATACGCTACTTATGTTACGTGCGTTTGCAACGGTTTATTATCAGATGGAGTCTATATATTCAAGTCATAAGTGTAAGGGCCCAAAAATTATTTAAAATCTAATGCTACAATTCTAGAATAGAATGCAAGAAAGAAAGCAAATAGAAATGTCGGATATCAAATATTCCTGCATATTGGATGTAATTGGATTTGTCTATATGCATTGAAATTATGATTAGTATTTACTGCAAGTAGTTTACTTACATATAGGGCACACGACCTGTTAAATTCAGAAAATTACCAAGTTTTGCCCTGGTGAAGAGAGGCGGTGCACTCTTAAAGGGTCCGTCCATATACCAGTGATCACAATGGCTAAGAGTGCGAAGGTTTTCGATTGTCGTAAACATCAAAATCCGATTTTGTGAAGGCCCTGATTCAAAGAGTAAAAACTCGTTTCCGGTCAATGTTTTGCTGTAGTGCTAGGGATCTAAAAAAAATCAAGAGACTTTGAAATGAGTAAAGTTGTATGTATTCAAACCTATATTACCTGCAAGTCTGTCAAACTGGCGGGATTTCTCGGTGCGGCTACTGTAATCACCCTAGTTCTATTAATAGTGTGGGTTAGCAGCGCAGTTGTCGGTAAAATGGCTGCAACAGATTTAGGAAAATTTTGAGAAGTTGCAGCAATAATTTGAGCAGGATTTGCAGCAGTATTTTTGGCAGCGTTCCTAAGCATTATAATACATTTACGCTTGTAAATTTTGGCTGGGTCTGTTGGATGGTCATGCGCACAAGATTCTGTCTTCAATTGGCCGTTAACGGTTACACATTAGGCTGGGCAATGGCTCTTAAACTAATTACACCTCCAGTAACACGTTTGATCTTTTTGACGGTTTTTCAAATAGGCGAATTTGGCTTTGCGCAAACGTTAAAGTCATTGTATCTATTAATTACAATTACCAACCACACTTAACTTATATTTATTATCAAATTTTAGTATAAATACTTACCTTTAGTATGCTGATTGAAGAGCAGTCCTTACAAATTGTTTTAGGAATAAAGAAAACAATTAAAATCAAATAAAAACTTGAAAACTCATTGTAGTTTTGAAAATGTTTTGTTCGCTCTACACTGTTCCAAAGACAAAGGGAAAAGGAACAATGCGATTAGGTTAAGGTTGAGATTAGTAGTATGTCATTTTTAGAGTAGTAGTTTATGAAAATCTTTTTAAACTATTTTTCGGACCTTTTTTTCGGAGCAATTGCCTGCTACCGTTCCACCATATCCTTACTGAATTTCTCTCGAGCGCGACAGAAAGAACAAACATCACACTCTGCCTACCGCTCCCGGCTACAACTGCTCAATTTCTTCAACAAGTTTGGACCACGTCTCATATAAAAAGCACCATATTTATATAGTTAAACCATTTCAGCTAATTAATTATTGACGTGTGATTTCGTAGGATACTTTTGACTCTTGACTTATTCTCCTATTTTTTTACTTGTTAACATTAACAATTGACTAAGGCTGTAAAATAGACTTTGTACTTTTTCTTGTAACACCTTATAAGCTACTGATATTCAAATGGATATACAATGTAAACATGTTGATCTTGGGTTCGCCATATATCAAATAAATAAATGATTGAACCTACATAAATTCTTACACGCGCTCCCTTCTCTTATTAGCTCTACTATTTTTTCTATGTGAAAAATTAAGATTCAAGACAAAGACGATGCACACTTTTCTAGGATAATTCACAGTTCATAGTGAAGTTTTTAGCAATGATAATCAAGTGTTCAAATTTTTAATAAATGTTATCAATTGTGAAAAATAATGGTATAGTAATAACTTATTTAGAGTATTTTTAAATGATCAGGAATCAATCTGACATTGCTACGCTTTCAGGAACAAGTGCCAATTACTATCTACAAAATTCTAAGTATTGACGATGCACATTTAAATTTAACGTAACTGGTAAACTTGTTAAGTTAAACCTAGTTAACCCACCATAGTTTAAGGTTCTAGTTAAATATTTAGGTTACGTAAGTTGTTTCTGTGACCAGTTTAGATTTACAAGTTGTATGGCGGGCTACTACCCAGAAGAAATATGTTTAACATAGTTATCTCACTCAGGGTAAATATAAAGTAGAAATTTTGATATTACTATTAGTTGTAAAGTTTGGCTATAGGTCATGTAGGTAGTCTCGGATCTATTCTAATATTTTGGGCAATTTTGCGCTACAATTCTAAGCCCCTGGGTAATTTGGTGCTCCTATTCTTAGCCCTTTGGCAATTTTGCGCTTCAATTACAAAGCTACTGGGCAATTTTGCGCTCCTATTCTAAGCCCTTGGGTAATTTTGCGCTCCTATTCTAAGCCCCTTGGGTAATTTTGCGCTTCTATTTTAAGCTCCTGGGCAATTTTTCGTCCGAATTCCAGACCCCTTCCCATTTTTGCTATTAATTAGTTAAGGAAATATTTAGATAATATTTAGAAATATTAGGAAATCAGGTTTATCGCTATAACGTAAACAATTTATTAATTGGTTAAGTCCATTGGTAACCAATTCAATTGAACATTTTCAGTCTGCTATTTAATCTAAATATTGAATCTATTTAACCACATTTGGGTACCCACATTTTGGGTAGGGCGTTTAAAAATTGCTTCAATATCTTCTGCCACCGTGTGGATGCCACATTCAAGTACGAATTACTTCTATTTCATTTAAAGTAGTAAAGTCTCCGGCAAATTACGATGAAATTATTGCAAATGGCTCCAATTTTTTCACAAGCCTCTAATTGGTTTCTAGAGTTGAATACTTACAGGTCTTGCATTGTAGTATTTATTATTCAATTCGCAATTCGTGTTGATTATGGCTAATGCCTAATGTCAAATAAACGATACATATACATTGAAGTATTTATACGTCAAGAAATTTGTTAAGAAATTGTTAACGAATACTCAGCGAGACTTTTTGTCACCATGTACATAAATGCGTGAGTCGGTCTTGATTCCCTATTTTTGACAAATTTCAACTTTTCTGCAAAAAAAAATGACTACTAGTTTGGCTGTGTTTGACTTAAACTTATGTAGTTGGCCTCAAAAAGCTCGTGAGGGTACTTTGCCTATAACAGACAGACTCGTACATTTCAAATTTTTATTTACTTCAAAAGCTATTTGACAAAATAAATTAAAAATAGTAAATGCCAATTTTGGAGGCGTGTCTTCATGGATAGAGAGACCTTTTTCGGTACAAGAAAAGTCTGTCAGTTTTTCATTTAGTTGTTTGTGCCAGTGGTTCATTGGCACTAATTCAATTACTTTATTTTTTCATTTAATTTTGAATAAAGTGCAATATGAATATGCTACTAGGTTGCAGAATTATTTCAGTGTTGCCAAAGCTCGCTTTTATTTTTGTTTTTGGTTTTGTTTTTCTCGATTTTAGCAGTTTCCGGTTTTTGTTGTTCTCGGTTATAGAATTTCGGTGTTAGAATTTTCGGTTTTGTTTTTCAGTATCGAGCTACCACAATTCAAGCAACCTTAGTGTAAAATAGATATAGTAAAAACGAAACCAAAGTAGATACAGAATGACTCGTTCACATTTTACAGGAATACCAGTTTGAAATCAAGCTCTTGTTTGCTTACCTAGGCTGTACCTGGTAACTGTGATTAGCTTACTTGCCTGCTTTCTACATTAACTTTTGCAATAAACTGGAAAAAGTAACAACAAGGATACTCGCATATAGCCTTCCTTTAATTCGCTAGAACAAGAAATTGCATCAAGGTTGAATCGCTTAAATTGCGTGCATGTAATTTTGGAAATATTGAATTCACATTACGTGGATAAACTTGTTCAGGCTGTTGATGTTTATTTTGCGATATTTAGATTTTATACATAATGTATAATTTCTACAAACTGTTAAAACTGAATTATTGTTTTACGTCTATTTCACCGCCATCGGTACTTGCCGTTATCAATAAAGGAGATAAGACTCGCTTAGAAAAAATTTGTGTTCTATTTGATTCTCTTGCGACTCTCCATTTGAACCAATTCGGTTAGGTAAAACCCTAAACTACGCAATTCATAAGTGTTTCTACATTTGCAGAAGCAACAAAGTCAGACAATGAGTAAAGAGTAAATAAAGTTTAAATAATAATAAAGTGCACATGCAATTTATTAGTTGTAATAATATTGGTGTTCGTTTATTTATACTTGTTATACTAATTAAAGTTTGAAACTCCAATTCTAGCATTTCAAATAAAAGCAATATCATTGATTAACTTTCCAATTTTTGCAAAAACGGTCGATTGACGTCAAGGTATTTTCACACTTGAAATAGCATTGTCATTATCGATATCTTAGATATCGATACAAACAAAAGATTTAAACACAAACAAATATTTAGGTGGATTTATGTAAACATTTAGGTGGGTATATGGCTTATAATGTAGTTTTTTCCTTCATTTTTATTATTTCTTATCGCATGCGGGATAACATCTTATTATGTTCATTTATACTAAATTTAAAAATATTGATTTACTGTCTTACTATTATCAGCATTAATTCTAATTCAGTATGTTAGTGATGTTGAGCCTTACTGAAGGAATGAAATAAACTTTTTAGCGTAAACATGAAAGCGAGAAAAACCAGAATCTGGTTTGAAAAAAATATTATTACAATTATTAATTTTAATAATGCTAATTGATAATGACGCTTCAAATTTGGAAGTTTGAGGAAATTTTTCATTGATTCGAATTCTTTGGTAAATTTTCCAGATTTCCCATATTTAATAGAGTATTGACGCAATACTTGAGGACTATAAAATGCTTACTTCAAAAGTTACTAAAACAACAAATTTTTTAAATATTTTGCCTCACTTTCAAAAAATTTCCGAATTCTCATTCTTATAAAATGTCTCTAGCCATCTGCCTATACCTTGCTGTTCTTGCTCCTATTGCCAGAGCTGACCTGGGAGAATTATCTACCATAACTGACCCGGGTTTCGAAATCTTACTTGAATACGATTTGGAAAGCATACTAGCAAGTCAGGAACAGCTGATTGAGGATACAATTCAACTCTGGATAAATTATTTCATTCTTCCAAACATGACGGATGACGACGTTTTGTCCAACTGCACTACCAACAGTTTGCCGCTCCCATGCCCGGTAAGTATTTTTTAACTTTTTAGAAAACAAGTTAAAATATAGTAAGTATTTTTGGTAGGTCCTCGAAGTTGTTGCCGGAGACCAGACCTCTACTTGTTACTTCTATATGCAAAACTCATGCAGAACGTAAGTTGCTCGAACAAATATTGAACTTTTCTATATTTAGATCTACTTTTTGCTATCTTTAAATCACAACTACGTTACTTTATCTACCATCAAACAAAAAAATTGAGATAACAGATTTGGCTTGTTAGAATAGAATAGTTATATCGTTAGAATACAATATGTGCAAAACTTCAATTCTATCAAAGATTTTACTCAAAGATTTTTTAAGAATACCAAAAAAAGGATTGTTACAAATCAAAAAATATATTGTGTGGTAAATTTTAAGGACGAGGAGCGTGCTACCAATTAATATCTATGCAACAAAGCCATCGCTTTGCATTGGAAACGTTCCGTCTACTTGTAGCAGCGGTGACAACTGCGAGAGCTCGAGAATATTTTACACTACAAATGCGCCTTTCAGCATGTATACAGGCCCTCCACTGGTGGAGCTGGATAGTGCTGTATTCAGTGTATACTGCCCACTTGGCGGATACTGCGTTGCCGGTCTGGCCGAGACTGCAATAGCCTTGACAGAATACTCTTCCTAACTATTCTCTTGTTAGAAAAAGTTATTGTTGAAATAAATTGACCACCAAACATGCTCTAATTTTAGATTATTTTTTTCAAAAATTGTTGTTGCAATAAAAATGTAGACACTCAATTTGAAGTTATTCTGGAATATCAAACCCATGCTTAAAATGTCATGAACCAAAACCAATATGATTGGCCAAAACACATAAACTGATTTTTGAAAGTTTTTTAAAATTTTGAATTTCAAATGTGCAAGGTTTCCTCTTTTGAAACTATGAAAAACACGGCTCAACTCCCATGAGGTTTGGAAGAACAGTTAGTTATAAAAAATTTCAAGTAACATTTTCAATCACAACCGGGCATTAGTATAGGCATTGTCTTGTATTTCTACATCAAATTTTAATTTAATTTTTTGATTTTTGTGTTGAAAATTTTATTTCATTTGACTTTTCAATAAGTGCATCAAAATTGTACACAGAAATTTGATTTTGCAACAACATTTCAAAAAGACGAATTTCCTACACTTGAACAAATTTCTGATTCATTTTTTTTTAAGAAAACTTACAGGACTTAAACATAGAATTTCTTTGTTTCAAAATTAAATATTGTTGTAGGTATATATCGAAATTCCGATTCCGACAGTTGAAAAAGTTTCTAAGCCAGTTGTAGACCTCTCATTGGCTTGAAACTGATTTTGTTGCAAGGCATGAAGATATGGGAAATATCGTTTATGCTCATTGAGACATATATAGGTAAAGGTAAAGGAGCGTTATTTGACATTCCCGCAGAGCGGATGATCAACATGAAAGGAGAGGGTAGGGATGTGGTAGGGATAAGGACTCATTAGCATAGATGTTGTCATCAAGCAGG
>VYYI01001713.1:0-17914 GCA_021029175.1 Bilobella aurantiaca
CGTGATACTCGGACAGACGGACGGACAGACGGACGGACGGACAGACGGACGGACGGACAGAAATGACGAAAACATAAGTAGCTTTCAGCTCCGCTTCCGCTACTAATAACCAAGTTAGTAGCTAAATTGCAACTCACCTGCTTAAGCAAATCTTCTTTAAATTTTTGGCATATTGCTTCTGACAAGCTTTGTTTAGCCTTTATGGCTACTTCCGTTGGGATGAGTGTACAAGTATTGGAGTCAACGGCAGTAAATGGCGACAGTTGTCTCTTCACCACCCATTCTATCGCAAGATCAACTGAATCGACCAACTAAAATGTGGTGACATGATTAAAATTTTGGCGTTTCCAGTTATATATAACAAAGGAATGCTTGATATCAATAATGTTATAACATATTTGTGAACATCACTTTGAAATGTGCGTGACAAAATACCTGTTTCGGTGGATCCTTAATATGTGGAAAATCTTTTGTCAATAATCTCGTATATTGATCTGTACATTCATCCAGTAAGGCGGTGACCTTAATCAAATTCTTGGATTTTTTCTCCCACTTCAAGCGTACGTAACAGTATTTTTTGTCTTTTAGCTATTCACAAAAATATATCGTTGTTTCTTACATAATATATATATTTATTTACTACAATTATAAGAGTATAGCTGTAGTCCAGATTTACGCCGACATATGTTATGTACATAGATATATATGACTATGTACATATTTATATATATAAATTTATAGGTGTATATATAAGCATAACTATCTTAATTATACATAATTCATGAGTGAGTGATGCGGCCTTACATTTTCAAATCCGAGTCCCATTATTGCTCCAATCGCAGCATCTTCCAGGTTCCTACCAGTTTTTTCAGCACTTACGTTACCCCCGAGTGTCTTTGAACTTAGCTATGTTTTGAAATCGTTGTTAATGCATTGCACAGTATTGTTTTCTAACTCATTTATGTTTATTATGACCTATTGTCTCCTGCCGACCGTAAAACGTATAGATTTGCTGCAAAAGTAAATTCCAATTTCAAATATTTATAAATATTTCATTCTATTGAAATTTTAAATCATAGTAAAATATGGAATTTATTTTTGAAAAACAAATCTTAAAATCGTTTTGGCGTGCAGAGGACTCAAGTAAACATTGTTTAGTATGTATTTTATTTGCCTCAATGGCTCGCTATAAAATGTTTACCGCTTTTCCTGCATACGATTTATTTAAAATGACATTGACTTACATCAGCTCGAAACTTCAATTGATGGAAGTCTTTGCGAAAAAAATTTGCATAATTTAATCCAACTTGGTAGAATGCTTTTGTAACGTAGGCCACATACACCGACTCTGGTGTTTTAACACTCGCGTAAGCAACTCTGAATACGTCAACATCCCGTAGCTAAAATAACTTGAATATCTGTTTTCTCATTTTGTTTAAAATCAAGGAGTACGCGGATCTTACAATTCTTTTTTCATTGTCCGACAATGTACTAATTCTCGTTTCAATAGCATTTTTCCTGGAACCATTTCCGATTGGAAAGGAAAATATAACAACTCCGGACGTATCGGTTGGGATCTTCTTTGTATTCCTATCTGCTGCAGCCTCTGCGAAATCCGCCGCCGTCTGAGTTAGCTATGAAAATTATTTATCAATCATTCAATTGATTATTTGTACCGAATTTGTAATAGCATTTGATTAGTGAGGTAATTGGTAGTCCTATTTATAATTAACTAACCTCTGGAGCTTTCAAAATATCGCGTTTTCCAATACTTAAGAATGCCGTAAACAAGTAATCGTCTTCAAGAATCATCACAAACAGGTACTCGACTGGGGATTTGTTTGCGGAAATCCCCTTGTACCCAAACCCAATGCGCCTGAGTTCCTTATTTCTCAACTAACCATTAAATTATTTAGAATTAGTTGAACTTGTTCATGAATGGTTTGGTATGAAGCTTTTGCTGTTATGTATTACATATTCCGTACAATGCAAACATTACTTTTAATTACTTTTCAACATTAGATTCAACAAGATTACAACAACAACATTAAATTCAATGCACTATTTCACCTAAGTCACTAATTGAGACATCGTCATGAAAGCCTTTCTATTGAAATATATACTTTAAGCCGAGCAAAACCGCCCTAAAATTTTGGAAATTATTAGATGATGTAAAATTAAATTTTGAAGAGGTTACTGGGAGCTATAAAACTTTTGGATATATTAGTGCATAAACATGTAAGATTTAAATATACGCCTAAAACAGTCAAAGTAATAAAAAAAAACTTGATGATGTCTCATAATATTTATTTAAATAATATTATATATATATATAATATAAATAATATTAATTTAATTAATTTTATATAAAACACAGTGGTGGTATTTCGTCAGATATCTACTTCCCCAAGTTTTTTTCCGATCGCGTACAATAAGAGGCCCTATGGCCCGTTAATGGTAAATGTCACCATAACCTCGAACATCGTGGGTTCGAGTCCTACAGCTTTCTGTTTTTTGTTTTCACTTTTTTAGAATAAACTTTTTCAAATCACTGAACACCATCTCAATTTCTATTTTCAAGTCTCAAATTTTGAATACTATTAGTTAATTGTGATTAATAATTTAAACAGGTAATTTTTTTAAATTTAGATTAATAATTATTATTAAATTTTGAAAATATTGACTTACCATATGAATGGTATAAAGTGATTTGAAGCTAATTATGGCCTTCGTATAGCTAAGAAACGATCCCGTAATTATGATAAATAGTTAGTAGTAATTGACTTTTCAAAATTGAGTTTTACATGTAGATGTTGGTTTACATACGCTGATGCTAACTATGACCTTTAAATGCCTCAAGAATATTTTCGAATTAGTTAATTGCACTTAAATGTTAACACCATTTAATGTTTTACTTATACTCTCGTATATTTATATATTTTAAGTGAGCATATTTTGCATAAATTAAATTGTAATAAATTAAAAAAATAAATCTTACTCACAAAAGCTAGAAACAAATTTTAGAATTAAAAAAATTAATAAAGCGTAAAATTGGATTAATTGCCACTTGGGAAATGCAAAATTTACATTAAGCAATCAGTACAAGAAGGAAGCAAATTTTAAGTTTTCTATTTCACTTAGAGAATTATGGCCTGGAAAATTGCAGGATATCATTTCACTAGCGTAGGATTTAGCTTGTATATTATATTATATAATTTATGTTATATTTTATAATATAAATTATATATTTATTGTATTTTATGACTGACAATGTCGAGGCATACTAAGCCCAATGCTATGTGTTTCAAAGTTCTATCTCAATCCCAATTTGTTTCTTGGAAACAGTAGAAACACATACTATTGAGTGCCTAGGGAATGTAATATAACATACCACAATGATCATATATGAAGTTTTTTTCCAAGTATTTGGTAGTGTACCTATAGTACCTTTGTGAATATATGTACAGAATTGTCAGTATTGCCATTTTAAGCGTTTTGACCAAAACGTAAACTTATTTGAACACATATTTGTCGATGATTTATGGTTCAAATTATTCATAATTGAAGTCATTTTTATAGACTTTTTGAACGCACAAGCAAGTGGTAAATAGCAAGAGACTTACCTCGGACTTCAGCGATTTACAATCAAGTGTAATTTTTGTATAAATGTTTTTGAACTCTGTTTCCAAAACCCGCACCGTCGCTGTCAGTCGTCCATCTTCGACTTTGATTGGGTTTTCAATGCCATTGTCAGACTGGTAATTGGCTGCTTCAAGATTTAGCTTTGAAAAATGTTTGTTCCATTAGATTTATAGCAAATAAGCAATTTTTACGATAGGAGTTAGACAAAGAATTCAGTAAAGCGTATTTGAAGAAAAACTTTGTCGTTATTTTAATTGTTTTTGCTAATTTTAGTCCTATCTTGTAAATAAATTCACTAACGTATATTTTGTCACTATCAACTAAATACTGGAATTTTGTTCGTTATTTGCTTTTCAAATTTGTGATTCCTAAATTTGCACCATACTATATCCTCCGTTGATGTTTTGTGGTATTACCTCTTCGTCTATCTCCAACGGCGGCAAACCGGATCGTAGCGTAATGATCTCTTTGTAAATATCGGCATAGTATGCTTTTAGCACAAACGCCGAAGTTACAAAAGACCCGTCATCTTCCGGTCCTTCGGGGGTTTCGGCGCAACCTACATGGAGCTCACTTAGGTCTTCCCCAGGCATTACCTAAATCATTTAACCAATATTTCCTAATTTTAAAAATCATGCCTTGTTGTTCATCAAGAATTTCGGAATCTTAAAATTGAATTGATTACTATTACTGTTATAACAGCAAGTCAAAACATCTAAAAAACACGTGACTAGGCTATACAACAAATTTCCAAGAGACAAGAAATATGTCTTGTAAACCTTGCTCAGCTTATCGTTCCAATCATATGTGTTCATCTCCTCCTCTTTGTATCCCATTCGAAAATATAGGCTGCGCAAAATGTGATTCAGGTAGTCATAATCCGGTATATCATCAATTCCCATTGCCAGGACGTAGTCCATGATCAGTTCAAATTCCACTGCAAGTGCACACATAATTTTAAAAGCACCCGATAATCGTGAAATTTCAGTAATTTTAGCAACTTTTGAGATTATTAGTATTATTTGCGCGCTGACAACGTTTTCAGTGTTTGATAATTGTTTCCTTACTTGGATGATTCTTGTCAGGATTTTTAAAGTACTTCTCTTTGGCTTCAAGCATTCCCTGACTAACTAGTTCCCGTTTATTTGCTCCTGCCTCAATACTACTTTTGTCTGATGGCGGGGAATTGGGATGAATTTGGTCGTACACTTTTAACTTGTCTTCTTCCTCTTTGCTAAGCGGCGCAGTGTCTTGTTTGATGATTACGCTACCAGAGTCAATTTTACTATCATCTTCGTCCTCGGGATCTGCAGCAATTGCCTCTTTTTCCTTCTCAAGTTTAACTTTTCCATCATTTTGGGTTGGCTTTTCTGGAGTTTCTTCAATCTTTCCCATTTTTTCCTTTGCATTGGCACTACTGTTACCTAAATCTTTATTTAGAACCTTCGGAACCTTAAACTTGTCCCAAGGCATGCCCACAGACCGAAAGAGCGTCAGCATGGCGTATATCGAAAAAATATCATCTCGATAACTTGGAGCTAAATCAAAATTACACTGTAAATGTTGTTCCGCTTTTCATACATTGACATAGTTATTACCACTCTTTTTGTGAATATATGGACTCATATATCTAAGCGTGCCAACAATATCTCCTTTAGTGCTATCATCTTTCTTTCTCGCGTTAGTTGCAAATCCAAAATCAATAATGGTAAATTTGGGTGGATTTCCGGAAATCAGATCATTTAGGCCAACAACAATGTTTTTGGGTTTTAGATCCAAGTGAAGAAGGAGAAATTTCTGGTGTAAAATTTGAACAAGTGGTAGCTGAAATACAATTAGGCATTATATAACTTCAAATTTGTCTCACGCTAGCAAAAGTAAAATAACACTATTTGTATGAAACATACCGATTGCGTTTGGTTTTATGAAATACTATGTCATGAAAAAAATGAAAAAGTAAAATATCAACATTTAAAATTGTAAAAATCCAAACCCTATAAATTGTAGCTTTAATAGCTACTGGTAGTACTGAAAGCAGGATACTGACTAGTGTGGAATTTAAGCAAAAGTTTTGAGGAATGTATTTCTTCACAAAATAAATATAAAAGAAATTTTTGTTACAGGGTAAAGAAGACAAATTTTTCGTTGCTCTGTTTGTGTTAAACTTAATTGAGAAATCAGAAATTAACTCAGAAATCTTTCCGTAAGCTCACCACAACCATAATTATTTGCAACGCAGTTTTGAGTGAGAATAAACCGCCGCAAAAATATAAGAGGCTCAATAAGTTGGGTCCTTCTAATTTCATCACAATTGCATAGCCAGGTGACCAAGGAAAAACCGTTTCCGGTCTTTCCTCACCTTCCTTGAAAAGTTGCAGCTTTCTCTGCTTATTCGTTTCTGTAATATGACCTTTTGCCAGCAGTACCGGAAATCCATCTGAAAAGGAAAGCTCAGGATTTTAAATAGTATTTAGGATATTGAATTTCTTTTATGTACCTTGTCCGCTCAATTTTTTCAAAATAGTTTTCTCACGATTAGTCTCGTCTACAGCTTCTTTGGATACGACCTAGTAAAAGTTTTGCTGGAATATTTTATCCTAATAATTTCACCTTATATCGTCTCTTTACCACTTTTACTGCGACATCTATCCCATCCTTATTGACACCTAATAATTTTGGTTTAAAACAAAAGCATAACATGAGCATAGTGCATGTAAGACAAACTATCAAACGGATTAAAATATTCCAAATAATCAACGTAGCAATGGACCGAAAACTTTACTTTCTAACTTCTATAGACAAGATTGTAATTATGCAATGCAACAATGTCTTAAACCTTCTACTATTATGTAAGGAAACGGAGGCGTGCTTAAATGGAGGGAGGTGGGATTGGGGTCTACATGTAAATTTTTTGAATCCAAATGGTAATTTTTTTGCTTTGCTATAAGCCAATAGACAGGAAATGTGCAGACTTTTTCTTTTGAGCATGAATTAAGGAGCCGAAGTGGAAGGAAGACCAAAAAAGCACTTTCTTCACCATTCCCAAGCTTGGAAAAGGCAATACATTTTTCTAAATCAGTATTTTTAGTAAAATAAAATAAAGGGACAAAGGAAAGCACCGCTAACTAGTCCTAATATAGTCAAGCCTAGCCAAATTTAAAAGGAACAAAGAAATTAAAGTTAAAATCCTCCTGTTCTAGGTTGGGTTTACTTAGCTGGTTGTAAAGTAAATGTACTAAATTTATAGTTTTGCCTTTTAACAGTTTTCCGAAGAAGCCCGCTGTAAATGGTTCACCATTGTCCACATCGAAAAGAATGCCTGCATCATTTGCGTGTGTATCGTCTGAAACTGAAATTGTGCAGTTAGCCGTGTTGTATATTCTTGTTTTCTGAAATAATTTAGAAAGATAACAACATGAAAGACTTATTAACTATCAACGAAATACTACATTACCTACGAGAACGGGCACGTTACATACGGCAGTTAAATATTTTTTCCAAAAACGTAAAGGCATTTAAATTGACAAACATGAACATTGGTAGAACTATGAACAAATAAAAGTCCAAATTGAAAAAATAGTCTAGGTAAATAATTTCAAGCGAAGACTTTGTTTCTATTTGCCAATTCTTCTTGTAATTTACGTTTAAAGGCTTCAGTGTAAAATGTTATATTTTAAAATTTTTTCTTTTTTTCCTATCATGCTATTTATCTGTCGCCTAGGTCAACATATGCTTGTGCTAGTGAGTTGGGGATCAGAAAGAGAGCCTTAGTTTTATCGATAGCCCTGGCACAATGCAGAAGGGCAATTGGCAAAACCAAAGGACTCTCTCCAAAATACGCCCACTGGCTATATACCGCAATTAGCCCGGCTCTGGAATACGGAGCACTTGTCTGGACGGAGGCGACGACCAAGTGTAGTGCTATGGCGCCCCTCGCTAGAGTTCAGAGGTTGGCATTACTGTCAATTTTTGGAGTTAAGCGATCAACACCAACAGCAGCACTAGAGGGTCTCATGAACCTTCGACCTATAGATGTCCACCATCAGGAGGTTGCCCTCCGGACTATGCACCGGTTGCAACAAACGGGAGACTGGAATTCTGCAAGGCAGAATAGTTTAAAGACCAAAGCACACTCGCAGCTATGCGAGGGATTTGCATTGGACATCAAAGAAATGCAATATCCTTGTGAAAAGTACGACAAACTACCCACGACACAAAGTTTCTTGGTATAAATCAAATCAAGGGAGAATTGGAGAAGTCTAGAGTCTTGCCTTCCACAAATTACGATCTGCTGTTATACAGATGGCTCTCGTATGACGGGGAAAACGGGAGCGGCATTCTTTTTCAAACCACCGAATAATGGTTTAAGCAAAGGGCAAGAACTACCACTAGGACAGTATGCTACTGTCCCACAAGCAGAAGTTTTTGCCCTATTCTCCTCAGCGAGTTTTATATTGACATGGCCGGGTAACGTGCCTGTCAACTTCTTTGTAGACTCTTTGTGTCCTGCAGTCATTGCGCAGCCCTTGGAAACAAGCTGGCTTGCTGCAAGAGTGCTTTGGAGCACTTAACGAACTTGCGAAAACTCGACATACCACGGTTGAATGGATTCCCGCCCACAGCGGGTATGAAGGCAATAAAGTGGTTGACAAGCTCGCTAAAAATGCTACGGTAGGGTCTTTTATAGGACCTGAACCGGTATTACCGGTATCGACGGACCTAGTGCGCTCGGCCATCTCAAAATGGGGAGAAAACCTCCACCTAAAACGTTGGCGGAGGTCTCAGGACTGTAGAGATACTAAAACAATACTGAAGAAATTCAGTAGCCGGAAAGGAAAATTCTGCTGCGGTCGAGGATTCCTAATGCCACCTTAGCGCATGCTCGGCGTGAGTCTCACTATCCTAAAAAATAGGTAGGGAGCTCCCTCTTACAAACATACATAGTGAGTTGGGGGGAGCATTGGGTAAGGACTTGTGAGTTGACGAGGAATGAAGTGAGTGAGGTTCAGCTGGGAAATGAACGGTGTATGGTAGACCACAGTTTAACCAGAATAAGCATACTGACCTCAGCCTCTTCGACCGCAACTTTCTAGGCTTCCAATCAACACTAACACACCACCACTATTTACTATGTTGGCACCAGGACTCGAACCCGGCACTGTCCAAGTTAGGAGAAGACTCCCAACCCCCCGTACTACGGGCGGGGGTTAAGTACTACGGGGGCTAAGTAAATAACGAGGGAAAATGGCTGATTTTGCTTAGCTCGTTTGATTTACCTAGTTTGAGCATCAATTTATACCGCCTATATTGGTAACTAGCCTAACACGCCTGTCCTAGGACAGGAGGAAATTTATTATGAGATTGAAATTAAGTACAATGCCCATCTCTAACGCATAGTAGAGAGCAGGTAAATTTTACTCGTTTGACTAATTTTTTGACAATTAAGGAATTCACAAACTGATATTTTTTTGCAACTGTTGTAATGATGTTACTTATTTTATAACCAAATTGAACTTGAAGGAGTTCGGACTCGATCGTGATAAAATTAAGCGCTATTTTCTCCTAAAATTTTTAACAATTATGTTATATGTTAAAAATTGAATTTAGAAGGAGGTTTGAGACTTTTTCTAATGAAAAGTAAAGGTGAAAAAAACTAGCTTGCGAACAGCCTTGAGTATGAAGCTATGGCGCATATATTTTGTTTTTTTTTTAAACAAATTAAACCCAATTTAAGTTTGTTTGTTATTGCGGTTAGGTTATATAGTGCATTATACAGTGCAGATACACATGGTTAAAATTTCAGGTTAGGATTAAGAAAAATTGCACCTCAAGATCAGTTACGTACATGTTGTGTTAAGATGTCATTGAGTTTGTCTCCGCCAACCTGGCATTGCCGTTCTGTATTTTGAGGCATAAAAAACATGAGTACATCATGTCCCACTGCAAGTGCAGTGTCATCAGCAGCCCCGACTTTTTGAAAGGCTCTTGCACAATTCGTTGCCTTTTCTTCCTTTAAAATTTAAAAATATTTTTAATTTAACCTCTATATTAAATCGGCCGGTAAAAATATCTCATCTACTGATTATAATGTGGCATTTTTTTTTACAAAGTAAAATTGCTTTCATTACTTGCTTCATTTGCTAAAATGAAGCAAGGGCTATTATCAAATTTTTCTACTAAAATTGGGCGAGTTGGACTAAGGAATATCGTTTCCTTTTATCTTTATTTTTCAGCTTACGTTTGGTATTATTTTTATTGGTGGGAACGATACCGGTCTGTTTCCAAAGAGCAAATTGTGTATATAATTTGCGCATTCAGCAGAGAGATCTACGACATCAACAACAAGTGGTGATTTTGCAGAAGTCCGATGTTCTTGACTATTTGGCAATGTTTTTCCAGCAGCGCATTTGGTGTACAACCACGAGTGAAAAATGAGCACTTGCAATAGTAACTTCATTTTCCTAAAAATTGAAGCATTCAGTTTTCAGGAAACATAAGAAGTATATTATCGGAGTTTTTTCTGTTGGTTAATCAGTAGTCACACTCTGTGCTGTTATATTTTTGAATTCAATTATATCAACAAGTTTACTGTAATAATTGAAGTTGAGCCGTAGTTTAGTTTAGCCAATATTTCGTCGGAGCCATATATTCGGAAAAAGAGGTAAAAGTATAACTGTATGCAGGGGTTATAGTCAATTTTTCATAGAACAAAGGCAAAAACATTTTTTTTTTATAATTTTTACACAATGTTGGCCTACCACGTCTTATTTTAATTGTAGTTTATTTTTAATTGAAGCGAGAAAGTTGCCCCCGCAACACAACACAATAAACTAAACTCGGCGGGCTCAGGCCAATGTACAAGGAATGTGTGACACTTATTGCTCATTTTCTAAATTCCACAAATTAAATAGAATTGAGCGGCATCTACCTTACTGAGTGTGCAACCCTTCTGCTAATTAGCTGTCACACCATTGGCTGCTGGGAGGGGCTAGTGTGCGTCAGGAATCGGGTGGTTTTACTTCTACACAAATTTGCCTAATGCCTAACGAAAAGTGTAAAACGAGCAAGCTAAATTAAATCAATGAGTAATGACGCGAGACCTCCCTTCCGAAACTATCTCCCAACTCCCACACCTTCTGCTTTTGTTTTTTAGTTTCTTTTTTTTTATATTATTGTATGCTTTTAGTTAAAATAAAAATAAGAAATAATTAAGGTACGTGTGAGTTAACAATGAGCAACGTTTCTAATTTGCAACTAAATGAGTGCGTTTAAAACTAGAGTAGTGTAATATAATATCATAAAAAACCATACCTAAAGTAACCCGCATATTAAGAGAGAGGTTAGTACGTTTGCATTGCAAATAGCGCTAGTTTCGGAACGCATAGGCACTAACCTCACCTCAGCACCGGTTGAGTTTAGTTTCAACGCTTAAAGTTTAAGAAACTGTGATAATTACTAACCTTCAATAAGTTATGAGATTTGGACCAAGATGTTGCTTAGAAAACTTTCGCCTTCGGAAATTTTGTACAGCACGGACTTTATGACAATTAGACAGCTTTATGTTCTCCCAAGATCAAAATTCCTCGCCCAGCGGAATAGTATTGAAGGTAATGACAATGAGCAACGATGACACTACTATATTTGCGCAACATCCATCTGAAAAAGGGTTTGAACAGGAGGATTTGTAGAAGTTGTGGCGTCACTCAACCCCTTCAGCCATTATTTTATCAGCTAAACTCAATAAGGAGGAGCTTTGAGCTGAAAATTATCCATACAAATTAAATCACGAAATTATTCCAAAACTTAAAGAAAAAAGTATTATTATTTTCTACTTCATTTTTTGAATGATTTTTTAACCAAATTTAACCAAAATTTAACCAAAAAGCTATACTAGGCTGAGCATTTTTGAATAAAGTAGAATGTTATTTGACATTTCCGTAAACTTGATGGTTAACATGAAAGGAAGGTATGGATATGGAATGATAAGAAATCATGAGCATAGATGTTGTCATCAAGCGGGCACAACAGACCATCCGTGACATTCCGCTGTTTTTTTAGGCCTAAAGCAAAGGGCTAGGACACCAAGCAGAGGTACGGCCTAAGTTTTTGCCTGATAACAGCAGGTGACTAAATGCAAATGAGGGCAGTCTTCTCAATTCTGACAAAGATCATTGGGACACCTATCGCGCAATTTCTATATTCTCTGTCTGTGTATGCCTAATCACCTAAGGCAATTTCTTTTAGGACAAAGCTAACAGTGAAGACTTTTTTGTGGCTGATCGGAGGATTTGAGCCCCCGCTCTCACGCTGGGTAGTGTAGTGAGACAGAAGCTCTTAACCACTTGACAAACACCGCCAACTATTTGTTTTCCATTAAAAGAAGTTTCTTGCCTCTGACCTTGTGTATGCCCGTATCTCCGTGAGTAGGCATGCACAGACAGAGGATGAGGAAATTTCCCGATAGGATTCACAATGGTAATTACTATGAATGAATAAATATAAAAATGAATAATTATTTATGGTAATTCGGAAAACGATTTTATACAGGTATGCTAATGAGTCCTTGTCCTTCCAGCCTCTTTGCGGAGATGTCAAATAACGCTCATTTTAATAAAGTAGAGAAACTGATTATGTTAGAATTATTATGAATTTATTCTTGTTTACAAAATCATTCCCACTATTTTGTTCTGGACAACGAACTAATCAAAAATTATTTATTTGCTAACCCATTGCAAAAAATTGCAAGAGAAATTGTGCGCTATACTGTAAGCTAATTAAGACTAATTCATTTTTAATATGTACCTTGTTTTTACCTAAAAAAATTATACGTTAAAATTGACTTTAACAATAAAAAATAAACTAATTTACTTAATACAATAATGTTAACATGTTAATCTTCGGTTTGACAGTAATCAATAAAATGTTTGATAGTAAAACCCTATTGAAAACTATAAAACACAAGCCAAAACACAGATAAGTCCATTTTTTTTTGGTTTTGGGGTCATTAAAAAGGATCGTCAAAATAGAGAAAAGTGTCAGATAACCGTGACCCAGAGGGGATTTATATAGTTATTTAAATGCTCGTGTTGGGTTTTTGTTTTTGAAGTGCAATCGAGTTTTAGATTGTCATTGTATTCTTTGGAATGCAAATGTAATTTTTGAATGCAATTGTAACTTTCGAATGCAGCTGTAGTTTTGAAGTGCATTTGCTACGGATGGTTGTGCGCGTTAAGAAATATATAGTGTTTATAAGCCAAATGCAAAACAAACCTTATTTCCAGGTTTAAGATTTCTCATCTTTCCACACCAATGTAGTGCAGAAAATAAATCGGACGTGGGAAATATATTTGGAAAGAAGCCTTAGTTCTGTTTCTTTACTTTGATTAAGAATTTTTCACCATTTCCATTTGCGTAGTGGAAGTGTAATTGTGTCTAGTAAGTTGAAATTGCCTGATTGGCATCTTCTGATTTTTTATTATTGGCTTGCAGGATTGAATGATCTAGATTTTAGGATCCTAGTAAAGATTGAGAGCTCCTTCTGTAGAGACCTCACTGGACCTTCCACGTCATCCCAACGATTTTCTGTTTTCCTTTTACTAGGCTACACACTGGAAAATTCTATATTGTTTGTAAACAAAAACAAAATAGAGACCACAAATTTGAATTTGGCGAAATTTTGTTTTAGGTAGGAAAAAATCAATATCCCCAAAGGATCAAATGCTTTAGTGCGAGTATATAATTCTTTTGGCCAATTATTAAGTGATTTCTTGTTAAAATGGTTTTAATACATGGTACGGACAAACAATATAAGGCGAATCATACAGGTTTCACTATACCGTCAAAAGATTTATTTGATATATCTTAGGGCTCTGACTTTCAGTAAATAGCTCTGTTGGTAAAGTATCTATTAATCACCAAAACTATAATTTTGCATTGAAACACAAAACTCCCGACGGGAGGCAATTTGACAAATAAAAATACTTATTTGTAAGCCGTACGGACAAAATCTTATTTTTCTTACAAAATCGGTATTTAAAAGTTACGTCGACTTTTATTACATTTTTGAAATAGTGGTAAATCTCACATTGTTATTTCTTTAACTTTTCGATTGTACACTGTGATACAAGTGTATTTGATGTTACTGGACATCGCTTTGGAGACTTTACCTATTCACTTACATTATTAAACTTTGGTAAATTCATATGGATTTTGTGTACTATTGTTATAAAAATTTTAGTTTAGACCATGCCTTATTCACACATTAAGAAAAAAACAAAATAAATCATTTTAACAGACAACTACCTCCTAGTTAGGTCCATATTCTTGAAACTATACTGAACATGCTAAGTTCAGATTTAACAAGTAAGTACGATTTAATAAGGTAAAACGTGCTAAATTGTAATTGCAAATTTAATTTATGTATACATCGTAAAAGCTGCGCGAAAATGGCATTTTGGAATTTTTTAACATCTATTTAAAATTTATGGCAAGAGCGTTGTCAACGCTTAAAATTTAACCTTTGAGACGCTTAGGGATGCCTTCACCCATCTTTCACCCTGATGGAATTACGCTATTAGACACATTTCTAAGACTTGTGCGCTGCATTTAATGAGATCATCAACGCAATTTGCAGAAAGATTAAACGTCACGCGAAGCTTAAGAGATTCCACAAGGTTGTTCGTTACGTGCTAAAATGAGACTTTCCTTTTGTAATCTAGTTACTACTACTTCTGCTGCTGATCTGCTCAAGTCAATTTGAAACTTCCAAAATTTCTTCCTCTCTTTTCTGCTCTACGATCACTTTCAAGCACGCCTCCCTCCAGCGCACTTCACTTTATCTCTCTTCCACTCACTTAAGATTATTCCATTACATCACTCGCACAGTATTTTATTTTGAGTCAGTAGAAAAGTTCGAATAGTTGGTTCTGGTTGAGGCTGGCGTTAGTGATTTTGGAAATTTAAGTTTAACTGTTGAAACAGTTTAATATATGGATTCCAAGGACCAGTCAGCAACCACCAATGGCTACCCTATTGTCAATGGTCATCATAAGCCGTCGCCATTGGTCATTGACAGCATAGATCCTCGGAGACGCAGAAGTTTGCTGTCAAGGAACGGACACTCTCACGAGCTCTACGAGGCTGACCCACCTGGATCTCCTATTGGACCAAGAACTGGAGCATCTCCAGGTAATTTGATATAAAATATACAGTGTGATTTGTCACAACCTGTGAGGTTAGGGTACTAAATCATTAACAATGTAATACTTTGTTGGGCTAAGGTATAAACTTTGCTATACTTAAGTGCAAAGACGTAAGGTTGTAATTAAGATTAAGCCACGTGTAGAAAATATGAATGCATAGTGCACGCAATTAAGTTTAAGGTTCCTATTTGTATGCACAGAATTTGCAATTCAAGTTTGGTATATTATACAACATGAACAAGCATTTTAAACTAACGACAGCAAATATGTGAAGCATTCAAATGTAATACTTTGTAAACAATTAACCATGAAACATATAATAGAAATGCTGCACCTTTGTAAAATTTAGTTTTGGGCATGGTTTTATTATGGGTTTAAATTAAATTATTAATTAAATCAGAATTAAACGTTTTATAAATTTTTGGGCTTTTAAAAACAACTGGGTAAACCCACTATAAATAGTTAATAGCTGTATTCCAAGTAAAAGAAAATTCAGAATTAGCACAAGAGCAAATAACACGGGAAAAATATTTATTTTTGCTAGAAAGTTACTTTCCCTACCTAATTTTATTAAGAAGATAAGTAATTGATTGTGATACAAAATACTGAACAGTAATTTCTCTTGCATAATCTAGCACTTATTTAATTAATCCATATGAACTTAGCTATCCTGCATTTTACCTTATAAAACATTAATTTTGATTGTCTGTTCTTCTGTTCTTATTTATTTTTTAAGTCAAGCAAAATAGAATTTTCAGTATGTGGATTGCTTGCAGGTCACGAGCACTGCAGTTTTCACCATGACATGGAGCTAGACCACAAACCCCCCACGCGAGAGGCACTCATCCCCAGTATGTCGGGGGCCTATAAGGAGCTTCTGTGGAGCCTTGGTGAAAACCCAGAGCGTCAAGGGCTTCTCAAGACGCCTGAAAGGGCCGCCAAAGCTATGCTATTCTTCACAAAGGGATACGACCAAACGCTTGACGGTAACCTTAAATTCTGATTAGATAATATTTCGATAGTTGCGTGGGATGAAATCTTGACTCTATTTTGGGTGTATTGTTTGTACGCTGAACAAAAGCCTTGGAGTCAATTTCTTAAGTCGTAAAAGTAATAGTTTCTGTGTGGGCGTATGAAAGGGCTCGAGAGCCTCAAGGAAGAAAGTAAAGTGGATGGAGAAAGTAAAAGGAAAGTGAATCTTCTCCATCATCACACTTTCTCTCTTCCAATCGATACTCTCTGCAAAAGCTCTGCCAGGGTTGGTCTGCTCGAGGGTTTTTAAAGCTGAAATAGAAGGAGGGCTTTAAATGACTTTTTGGTTGTTTTTGTTGAAAAAAAAAATGTTTAGTTTAAAATATTCAACAAATTCTTTTGCATTTGACAATCGTCTATTTTTGATATTTTGAAAATAAAGGTAAATAAATAACAAATTAAGTACCTTTTGAAAGCTAATAGCTTACAAAATGGTTATTTGAAGTAAGTAACAAGACAGCTAATTTAGATTGTTCAACGAGCAGTGGCGATACTTTCAGTTATTTATTTAAGTTACAAAGGGTTTTAAGCAAAATAAAATTTGAAATAAAAATATTTAAGTTTCTTGCTAGATTTTTAGTCAAAATTATTGCTTTAGTAAAGCATGATCTTTAATGTAGCCGAGATTGAGTTAGTTTTATGTAATAGTTATATAATAGTTATATGGTATATTCTACTTTAATTTATTGGTTTGATCAAACCATGAAAATTTTTGACCTCTTGTACCAATAACAATATATTTTTACACAAAAAAACATATCTCTTTAGGTGTGTAGCAGTTTTGTTAACTGGTTGTCGTGCTTGTCACTAGCAGAAAAAAATTGCAATATTAGGCTTACGTGTTCTGATTTTTTTTGACATTATGTTTTATAAAAAAAAAAGTTTATTACTTCCTAGATAGTACGTATGCGTATACCGGGACAAACTAACCTTGCATTCGACATTCCATTTTCGCTTTCTATAGAATCAAAGGCAATGAGAGAATTCCTTTGTCTTTTCTGCTCTTCCTCTTCGTAACGCAATCGGAAATTAGCCTTCTGCTCAAGGGGATTTATCTGACTGTTCAAATGCCTCTTGACCTTTCGTGATATTTAAAAATTGAGTAGGAAGGAGCCAGGAGGCAAATATATAGTTCATTGAGGCAGAACCTGGAATGCGCAAAGCAATCTACGCCTGACAAGGTCTTGTATTGCAGCGTTGAATGTAGGTCATATGGATATAGGGCAAAAAGAAGATTTTCTGAGTCCAATTGATTTATTTTTACACATAAATTAGAGCTGTTTTAAAAATCAACGTGCAAAGCAGGAGTGAAATTGGACAATAAAGCTTCTAGTCACGTAGTAGTGAATCCGGCACTTCAAACTGCTTGCCATAGTGAGTGCCCTAATGGAAAGTGCTTGTTTTCAATGAATTGAGGACGAAAGTGCGCGACTTACTTCCTATTAATCTCTGCCCACGTGCCATTCTTCGGTACAGTTTTTTTCGCTTCTCGGAGAAAGTACCCCTGAGATTTAGACTGTATATTGGGCTATGGAGATGAGTCATTTAGCAAAGTTATATTTCGTTATCCAATATCAACAATTTCAAGTTTTTTAAGCATGGTAATCTAAAATTACAAAATGCCAAGCTCAATTTTTAAGCAAAGGCAAGCTACAGTATTTTTTTTTAATTGTGGTAGTATATGAAGTGTATTAGACACCCAAAACTTTTAATCCAAATTCAAAAATCATTTAACAAATTGAATTTGCACTGAAAGTTTCGTAGTCTAAAACCGGAGTACGTTGCCAAAAATACTTAAAATTGTGTTCTCTCGGTTAACGTTGCAAATGATAACCTACCGAAAATTGAAGGTGGGCTACAAAATAACAGCATTTGTAAAAGTTGAGTGGAATAGCTAAAGACAACTGCATTTTTAGTCAGTTAATATTGAATAGTCTAGTTTTTTTTGATGCTCTTTGACATTCGCCTATGGCATGGTCAATGTTTGCGTGTGCTAGATAGTGGGGGAGGGTGGTTTCGGCCTGTGGGTTGACGAGGAA
>VYYI01001714.1:0-17907 GCA_021029175.1 Bilobella aurantiaca
TTAGAAAATTTAGAAAAATATCTAAATAAAATTATTTAATTATTCTAATATTGATTATAAATCTTCTACCATTCCTATTGGCACTACTTGGTTGTACCGTTTTACCACGGTTTATTATTAACAAAAATACAAACAAGAGAACCATAATTAGAGGCTGTTCAATGCGTTTCCTCTGCCCAAGCATTTAAATAAACAATATTGAAATCGCTAGTCGTGGCTATGATATTCTGATACGTCATATAGCATAGCCCGAATAAGTTCGTGTACTTAAACGTTTTCGTTTGAAACGAAATTGATTCCGCAGTACAAAATGACAGTTCTTTACATTTCAAAATCCAACGCTTTCACGATTCTTGATTACGACTCTTCCAGTGCTTCTGTCAGGATTCCAAAAATGTCTCCATCATCTAGTATCTATTTTGCTATGACTCTGACGTACACGATTGCAATAGCTTCAAAGCATCTCCGCATTAATTTGAACTCATACCTTTCCCACGCTCAGCACTGTCACTCAAACGTTATTTTCTACAAATCCGTCGATTTCGTTCCGTTTGAATTTCCTGTCTGGATTTCGTCACCAGAACATAGGTATAGCGCTGGGGACAAGTCATGCACAGCTAGTAAGAAAGCTGTCACCAATATGAGCCTTGTACGCGACCGCCCTTGCGACCGTGTTCTGCAAAATTACCATACTAAAGGTGTCCTATGCGTGTCCGTGACCTTGGTCTACTCTAAGTCGAACCATCACCTAAGGGACGCTTACTCGTACCTCTATGGCCAATGGGACAAGTTTGACTACATGACACCAGAGATCTATGCGGATGACACGAAAAGTACGACGATACCCTTAAGGCCTGCTCGCCTCTTCCCTTCGCTTACCATTATCCAAGTGCTGACCCGTCCAGGGCTACATTTTCACAACTGGTATCACCATGACCGTAGGGTCTACCGGAATTAGATCGTACACTGTCGGGCCAGACAGTAACTACTACGAGCTGAGTACCAGGCCCTTGCTTGCCGTGACCTTCACGATCGGCCCCCACCCTGAGACAATGATCGCTGAAAATGCGACCTACTATGTTTACATGGCTGGACAAGAGCGGATGTTTCTACCGACAAACGTCGTCCTAGGTCAAACTGGCCTTGATCGGGAAGCTTACTTGCGTATGAACAACTACTATTCCGCGGTTTGTCTCAACGTTAGTATTAAGCTCATGGACAAATCTGACGTTTTGTCAAAACAGGAATATGGAAAAAGTCTGGTTGAGTACTTGAGCTCGTCCTTTCATAGGCCAGCGAATTTAAGTGGGCTAATTTCAATGAAAGAGCAGAGACAGCTAACCCTAAAAATCGCTTATGAAGAAGTGGGATCAGCCAAAAAGTACCAAGTTATCGACAGCCGAACCTACTTCCAGCCGCTGCATCATAAGAGCCTTGGGGCAGTGAGCTGTGCGCGTATAGAAAATGTACTAAGTTTTAGCGCCTATTTAAAGCCGTACGATAGCCATGTATGGATAGTTTCCATAGTTATATTTGCCATACTTGCTGGAATCCTGGAATTCCAGTTCAGCCTCGGACATAAGGCGGGAAATTCAGTATATTTGATTATTGGAGTCATTTTAGAAAATAGCGTAAAAATTCCAACAGTCGTCGAAAGCATGGTATCGGTGCGCTTTCTACTTGTAGCGTTTCTAACGCTTGGGGTTGTTCTGACCAATGGCTACAAGGGCGTCCTCATAACTTCTATTGTAAAACCACTTGACCGCGTTGGCATCGAACAGTTGGCACATGTGCTGAAACTGAATTTCACGTTTTTGGTCAATGTTAGCGCAGAATCCGCCTCCAGAAAATCGTACAAAAGCTGCTGCACAAGTAAACACGATCGGTCAATGAATCTTAGTACAAATATCAGTTGCATGGAGAAAGTAATTGAGGATGCTGGATACTTGCGAAGTCTTTGGAGGGCTTCCGAGGAAATTCAAATTAAGGTGAAAGCTAAAGCCGCCGGCGGAATGGGGAAAATTAGAGAAGGTGCGAATGACTCTGCCGTTAATAAATTCCTCCTGAAAATGTACCGTGCGTTACAGCCACCGCCGTGCAAAGTTTCTGTCGTCGAAGAGCTCCTTAAATGCAACGATTCCATCTACGCAACATTCGAACAAGAGGAGCTCGATACAATTATGGCTTTGGCGGGAAATCGTGTCGGAAAATTCAAAGACCTATATCGAATCAAGGACGGCGCACAACAGTTTCCCCGGACGATTGCCGGTTTTCAAGTTACCGGCCTCACTTTCGCGCAGCCTCTGATAAAACGCAGTGCTAAAATACTAGTAGAGTCGGGCACTTTTGACTTTTTGCAAATGAGTGTTGCGCAGAAGCACCGTGACCAGGGTCTGCGCTTTGCTCATACTCTACATCAAACCAAGTATCGCGTGGCGTTGCAGCGTCCGCTTAACTTTAATTCAAATGTAGGCACCGTCTTTATCATGTATCTCATGTTCAGCGCTGTTGGGATGGTGGGCATTTTTGTTGAAATGATTTTTAGAAATGTTGAAAACCGTTCTGGAAGGGTGTCGTCCATGCGGTGACTGACTAGGACTACGGTTTTGTGTGCGTTTGGTGGGGGAATAAATAAATGTCACCAAGGGAAGGGCCCCCCTCTCAACGTTGTCTTTCACTTAAACTTTGTCGCTGCTGGAGACGTCGCTGGAGGCATGGGCTGGAAGGGGAAAGTAATCAAGTTAAATGGAAGTACATGTGGATCTTATGCCTTCTTTGTCCTTACAAAACTCCATCAGCACATGAAGGCTTCAGTTAAGGGCGGCGCACGAAAGGGCGGAAGACGAAAATTTGTTCTAATCAATTCTCCAAGGAATACTATTCAGAACGAGAACCTTTTCTCGAGGTCTTTAGTGAGGACGGTAACGTTACTCGGCGACGCATCTCTCAACTCTCCTTATTCACCCCTCTTGCTCTATTCAATTTTAAAACGTTTTTTTTTTAAATAAAATTTCTGGTTCTTATTTAATTTTTCTGTTACTCCTACAAAAAAAAAATTGCCCTCGGCCCTCCCAAAAAAAGGTGTTTGAGTTTAGGCCTTTGAAAATAGCATGCTTGACACCCTTAGCAAAGAATTCATGCTCTCGTGCTATAGCTCAATATGTTCTTTAAATGCATCTACAGCATTCTTGACAGCGTTCAAAAACGTTGTAGTACAACATCAAATGTGCCTGATATCTACACCTATTTTTCATGTAATCTTAAATGTTGATTGCTTTTCCACCTCGAAATTTTGACAGTTAAAAAACAATCTGTACAAGATTATCTAAAACACTGAAACTTCCGCATAAAGATTTTTCGAAGTAGTTTTTTTTTGTACGGGTAGAATAATCCAAAGCCCTCAAATTTAGAGCGTGCTTTTGGAGGGGGAATTGCATTCATAAAAAATGGGCCCGGAGCAAAAGGGGCGGTGGAATTAGCACATAACGCTTCTCACAATTTTGCAATTTGCTTAATTAGTCCGAAAGGTGATACATGGAAATCCTTTTTAAGAACTTACTCATATGGACTAATTAACCCAAATTGACATTGACACAACCTTTCAATTTGAATTAGATTTAATTAAGAAGGACAGGCGGGTGGAGGGGGTTGAGTGGGGAGGGTGGTGCAAAGGGCTCCTGCTGCTGGAGAAGTGGGCCCTTCGTTCTTAAGTTAATGAGCACGAAAGAAAGTCAATTAATCCCTTCCAGTCCTGACAAATTAAAAGTGACGGAAGAAAGCGGCCCGGGTAATTAAAGTGGATAGTTTTCTAAAGTGGTTCTTGATCAATTATTCATGGAATGCACTAGGAAATGGAAGGGAGGCAAAACCCGCAGGTAGCCCTTAGTTACGTCGCAGTCCCCTCCCCGCAACCGAATTCATCGCCCCGTCCTTAAAAGTCCCCTAACTTTCACTAACTTTCACTGACTTTTCTCTCCGAAAGTCATAAATAAAGGAGAAAATGGGGCGTAATTTATGAGTCCCAATTGGTAAAACAAGGTTTTGCGCTTTGTCTTCATGCCTTTTTTTATGAAGCATCATTTGTACTCATCATCAAGTGGGGAAGAGGACGGGGACTGGAATTTGGTGGTGAATTGACAGTGACAGAGCCATAGTTACTTCACCCCAAGTATTCATCATTTTCATCATTACCATCAAAGCAAAGACTATTATTAAGAGAGGCAGGTTGAGACTGTGAGCTCTTTACGGAAAGTACTCTGTAGAGCATTTTGTTTTTGTGTCTAATAAAAAATGGAAGATGAGAAAGTTGTGGGTAAGTTAAATTGAAAGGGAAATGCACAGGGAGAAAGTTTTGGTTGTTTTGTGTTAGCGAGTGAAGGAGATAGCGTGCTAGATTGTTAGAAGTGTCCTTAGAAGGGCCTTATAGCAGGGTCTCTGTCCAAAGGCTTCGGATCCGTAGCGAAGCATTTCTGCCTGCGATGAATTTTCCTAGCAGCATATAGCCCTATTTTCCCTCGGGTAGGGTCGTTCGGCGCAGCCGAGTACACTTATCGTCCTGAATCTCCCCTCCGCCGCGATGTATTTTCCCTTTTGCTATGAAAAGCTGGAAGGCCTGAATCAACTCTCCCAGTTAGACACCGAATCCCAGCCTGACAACACTTCGAAACACTGTTAAAAAACACCGTTCAAAACAGTTTCACAAAACTTGTGAAGTTTTGAAAACAAACTTAATTCTAAAAGGCCGAAGATCAGATTCAAGAAGTACGCGGAATTCAAATTTCCCGCCGCCTCTCCAGCCAGTAAAGCATATTGGTGGCGCAAAACTCCTAAACAGCTCCTCTCGTGAATCTCAAAAGTGAATGACAATTAAATTACTTTGGACGGCGTTAATTTAAATTTATATCGCTTTCCTACTCCTACTGCAGAGAAGCCCTTAACTCTGCGAAAAAGTGGAAAAAGTATTTGAAAAGTGAAAATTAGGGCTCTGGGCCCTTCCACCTTAACAGAAAAGCGTAAGTTAAAAACTAATTTAACTCACTAGACCGAAATTTTGGGCGAGACCCTTCTCCTGGAAAAAAGGGGACTTAAGGCCTCGGTCTCTCAAAATCCTGGATGCTCCCTTTTCTTGTTAAGGGGTGTCTGTCGTAGTACAAAGTTAAATTAATTTTGGCGGTGGTACAAGACAGACTCCAGGAAATGAAACTTTTTTTGCTGGAAGGTTAAGAGGCTCTTGTGTGCCATTGGAAAGGGTCTTGGCAGGTCATTTGGGGAGGATGTAAGCGTGAGATTCGTATTTTCGTGTAGGAATTTCCTTCCTTTGATTTATTTATGGGAAGACGAGGCCTTCGGTGTACTTGAGCAGTGGAGGTAAGGGCCAGGGAAAATGTAATAATGAAAGACGTCCATAAGAAAGATGGCTCAAATTCCCCACCTACCTTCTTTTCCTTCCTTTATGAGATCCATTCCCCAGATTCTTATTATTACGGCCCCATCAAAATCAGACACGCACAAAGGGCCCCCTAACAAAAAGTCAAAAGACAAAGGGAGACGTTGAGCACAATTTGAATTTTAGTGCCATTCGAGAGCATATGGAAAAATAGGGCTCATGAATGCAGAGCTGTAAAGTTATAGTAGTAATAGGCCTCCTCCTCTAATCATCCCACGAAATTAGAGGTTTCATTAAAATTTTATGC
Source organism: Bilobella aurantiaca (assembly GCA_021029175.1). Lineage (NCBI taxonomy): Eukaryota > Metazoa > Arthropoda > Collembola > Poduromorpha > Neanuridae > Bilobella > Bilobella aurantiaca. The sequence continues at coordinate 5,694 of VYYI01001714.1, forward strand.
TCGAATTTTGCAGATTTTAGCTTTAAGCGCTTCAGCGGAAATTACATGGAGCAACTAACATTACAAAATTAACCGCAAGAGATAAAGCTCATAAGATTTCAAGAGAAAAAATGTTTTCAAATCATTTAAAGAAAAAGAAGTATTTTTATCAAATTAGACTTTTTTTTATTTCAAAATGCCGTGTCATTTCATTTGGGACCAACTCGGTCAATTTTCAATTAGATTACTTTATATTTACATATTTCATTATACAATTGCTTTTTTTTAAATTGTTATTTAATTTAATTGTAATTAATTTGAGTTGATTACTGATTCTAAGCATTCTTTGTTAAAAAAAATGATTTAGTATTTTCAGATGACCAACCCAACAGCACGTAAGCCTGGGCTTTTCATAAGTTTTTGATGGTGTGAACAGTAGCGTCTGTTGAACATTAAAGTCGTTAATTAACAAAAGAGGGACGCCTTAAATTAACGGCAATTAAATTTAATTCAACTAGTTTTACGTCATTATTAAAGTTAACAAAGCGCAGAAATATTCCACGTTACAATTGTTGCAAGTTTCCCTTTCCACTAAACCGGAAATTGTGGTACTTTGGCTATTTTTAATCCCATTTAACTGTATTACCATTCGGCATCATTACAGCTAAAACAATGGAAATCCAAATTCATTAAATTTTAATTCCACTTAACTTAAACTAACAAGTAAGGCCAAGTTTCGTGGTCTGGAAACTTTTTTCTGGAAGAAATCAAAATTAACTTAAACATTTAATATTGAAACTAATTTAAAGCTAAGAGATGTTATACCACTTAAGGAGTAATCGCATACGCAGAAATGATTTTTTTTTGTGATAGTTGATCCTGGAAAAAAGGTTTGCTGGAGAACGTAATGAATTTGCCTGGAAATTAACTAAGAATCGCGATCGATTGGCTCGTTGAAGCTCTGCAAGGGCTTCGATGTTTTCCAAAGTGTCGTCGTAATTCAAAAGGAAGAAATAAATGTTTGGGCTCGAAACAAAAGTTCCTGGAAGTTTTTCGGATGTGTGTTTTCCATTGTCTTTGTGTGGGATAATATTTTGAGACACTTTTCACACCCACCTTCTATGCTTTATGACCCTTCAACATTGATTTCCAGGACTGCTAAAACAAAAACAGAAAGAAAAGAAAAGTTTCTCCAGGATTCTCCAGGAGAGTTTTCCTTATTTCCGCCGTTCCAAATCCCTTTTTCCAGGCCTGTTCCTTGCCTACAGATAGGTCCTTTCCCTGGAAGGAAGATCTGGATAAAGTTAACTGCTTCTTTGAGACTGCCTAGCTTCCTTCGTGGCGGGAAGCGTTGAAAGACGAGTGGGGCGAATGAATCGATTTTTATTCTAACCAAACGATATGCGCTTCCCTCCCCTCGGCTCTAACACTGTTTGGCCACTTTCTTCAATTCGGCAGAATAAGAACATTCCACGCTCAGTTACAATCTTACTAAAAAATTCCAGGGCCGCTTCTCCGGGAAAATTTTACAGGTCTTCTCCAGGAAGGGCCCAATCGGAAGTAAAAATTGTACTTGGAACAAATGTCATTTTTCTGTTTTCTAAACTCTATTTTCATATTTCTTCTAACAGTTGTCTACTCTGCAACACTAAAGAGTCGTGGAAAATGGTCGTAATCGAATTTCAAATTTTAGCGCTTCCTGTAAAAAAAAAATTCCAGCACCTCCTCCAGAAAATCTAGGTTCCTGTGTGCGTGCAGTGAAAGTTTTGATGTAAAAAGATTTAAATTTTTTGATGAGGATGTCGATTATCCAACTTTGTTGACACTTTTGTGAATCTAATTTAGGAGATACTTGAATTTTTTGGAATTTTGAGTTAGAAATGCTTCTTTGAATTTGAGAAAGGAGCTGGAGTTAATTTAAAATTGGAGATTAGTGGAAGCAAATTAATCTGAATTATGGAGTTCACGGAGCGTCTCGGAGAAGGATTCTCGCTCCATAATTTTGGGAGGGAATTTTGAATTTCCTGGGAAGTGTCTTTGGGAGCTTCGGGAGAGTGATCCAGCGATTTGAGAACCCTTCTAAGCTCGCCTCCTATTTGAAGCCATGTTTTACCTTGTGCATGACATGGCTTTGCCTGAGCCTCAAGTTTCTCCTTGCCTTTTAAATTTAAAACGTGCGCGGGCTAAGGTGTCAAGGGATCTTGCTTTTGTGTATCCAATTTCACTCTTAATAAAATCCCTCCACTTTATTCCAAGGGCTCCGAGAAAAGGGCTTTGATTGGAAAAAATGGAGACCCCTTCTCCTCCACGTGGATTTTGAAGAAGGGCTTACTGTAAATCAGCGTTTGTCGACACTGGAGGAAGTGGCGCTTGAACGTGAGAAATGAGAAATTGACGGAGTTTGTCTTTCGGATCAAATGCAAAGTGAGCTAAGTGGCGTAGCGCCGAGGCTATCTTCTCGAGTTACGTACAAGGCTCCTTCAGAGATGATAATGAGAAGTGGTTGCGGTCCTAGAATAATATTATGTTGGGAATTCAAGTCTTGGCGCCTTCCCAAAGTACCCAGGATCAAAGGCCACTTAAGGGAGCCCGGAAGTGACCCTTAGATTCGGCTTCTGTAATTACACGGCCCTTATCTGTGACGAGAGCACAATTACTTTCTCACAAACACAAAAAGTTTGGTATCCTCCAAAAAAAACTTTACTTTCAAGTTGGTGTTCTCAGAAAACCGTTGTTGTTTTTTTGGTGGAAAAACCGTTAAAAATCAAGGCACCGTTGAAATGTTTTCTTCCCTAATGGAAATGACCGTTGAAGCACATTTAAATTATGCATCGCCTCCATTTTCCCCTTTTGTTTTTAGATTACTATCAAGCGTGAAATGGCTCATTTCTGCATTTTTGAATAATTGGGGCTCCTAATAGAGTTCGCTTTCAGGATTGACTCCACCATGGTGGGACTGGAAGCCACCAAGTCGGAGTCAATGTTTTGTAAAGTGTAATTGTGCTCCATTTACATGGTTAAGGGCCACTTTTCCAGGGAAGGGTCCCTTTGTTTTCATGTTCCTAATCCATCATTTTCTTCCCCGGGCGTCAAAGGGAAATGATTTCCTGGGAGCCTCGACATGGAGATGAACATGAACTGGAGGCCAAACAGAAGGGACGCTGGAGCCCTTCGTGACTGGAATTTCAAAGCAAGGCGATCTTACACTATTTCAAATGGACTTACATTCCAGGCCCATGATACGCTCCCTCCCTCCCAATGTGATTCATCATTACATCCATTATTACGAATTTTCAAGACTTCTGCACCGTGCACGCGATCCCATATGAGCAACGGTCGGGGAGGGTGGGGCAGCGTAATTCGCAATAAAGCAACAATTTTCTTTTACAAAAGTGTTGGTGCAAAGAAAAGAAGTAAAAACAGCGAAAAAAGATGCTTTTAACACGGAAATAAAGCGAATTTTTGCAAGTATTGAATAGCTTGAATCTCAGCATAAGAAGGAAAGAAAATGATGTTGAAAGTAAAGGGGATTTTTTCTTAGATTTTTTTTTTATCGAAAATTGCAAGACAAAACTTTGTTTTAAAGTTGTTAAACATTCTGGCTCTTGCTAAAGTAAATTGCAAAAGAGCCAGAAAAAAATGGCTTTTCATAACTTTTTGTTAGAGCTCAAAATTAACAAGGTATGCTCAAGTCAAGCGGAGATTGAACTTTTTTTTTTAAATCAAAACCCTAGCGCTGTAGACTTGCTAATGGCCTTTTCCACCTACCTGCATCTTTTAGATCTCTGGAAAAAATTTCCAGAAGACACGGGAACGCTCCGCTGAGCATGAGTAATACTTCCCTCCATTTTCTACTGTCTCATTTTCCCCCAATTATGAATTGAATTATCCTTGTAATTGCCAACCATTAAAAGAGAACTGGGGCCGAATTACCTCCTTCTTCGAATAAAGAATTACTTTAAATTCAAGAGAGCCAGTTTCGTAATGATGGCCATTTAAATTTCTCCATCCCCACCCTTCTTCCCCACTTTACCTCCACAAAACGATGTCAAAACGTTAGTTATCGAGGAATTAGAAAGGGCCTCCCTTTGTGTAAGTCCTCCTCCTTAACTGCCAAGGGTCCTCTAGCATTCCCTGACTTTCATTTCATTTGGAGAGTGAAAGGAAGTGAAAGTGAGGAGAAGGGCCCTAATTCATCCTTCCATTCTTCTTCTTCGCAGAAGGCAAAGGGACACTGTCCTTGGACCCTAGCCAAAACCTTTCTTAATCTTAAGTCTCCCTTTTGCACGCCCTTCTGGAAGTAGTGGGTGATGAAGGACTTTTATGCCTCTCCCTCCTAACACTCTTCTTTATTGGATTCGTCCAATTCTGAAAAAAAGACACTCAAAGACGAAGATTTGAGACCTATTTCATTTTCTTCCCCGCGCCGAAAAACGTGTTGAATGAGGAAGAGTCACATTAAACCGAAAATTGGCCCTGATTCGATTTCCTGTTTTAAGGGGAAACGCGTCGTCAGCACCGAGAAATTTTATAATTTTTTTTTCCATCTGATTTCCAGGGTATGGTTCGGGCTTAAGACCGAGAAAGAGACCGGCTTTTTACTCTTGGACTCAACTCGAGAATCATGCTCCTACTCTTGATTTCCCTTGTTCTCTGGACAGAGTCCCTGGCCTACGCCCCAGGTAAGTAAAGAACCGTGTAACCATGACAACCAGAAAATCATCCTCATCCCCAAGGCTACTCAAATCCTGCTGGATGGAGGAGATCCTTAGCCTGGCACTCAGGGCCGGGCCTTTGTAGGGATGATGGCTTTGTTGTAGCAGAAAAGGATTGTGAGAGCTGTCAGTTTGTTTCTGGCAGGAGGATTTCCATTATAAATCAGTTTTGATGCGTCCATGGAGTTTTCACTTCCTGACTTTCACTTACTTTCTCCGCGGCCGAATATTTTGTGAAATGGAAAGATAAGCTTTTGACTTCCTGAATAAATCCTTCCGGCAATGGCGGAAGGGCCTATCTCATTCCAAGGGCTCCTCTGTTTACGCGCGTCTGCTCCAATTCTAAGGCATCCGCCTCCTTCATTCCTCCTAATTCAGCGACTTCTCCAGCAGGCCTTCGCCGCCGCCTCACAATTTCAAAGGAAAAGGGAGAAAAGCTTTTGATCTGAGCAAAGGGACGAAGATGAAAATTAAGGCATCCTTTCACCTAATTTGTACTAGAAAAAGTGGAAAAAAATTTTCTTGAAAAGAAATGCTAAGAAGTTAGACGAAGCATAAGATAAGTAGGAGAGTCTCGTCTTGAGCCTGTTTGCAAAACTTTCTCTTTTGGAGAAAGTGATTCCACTCCCTGCTGGAATGTTTGCTCTCATAAACGCTTTCGTTGCAGAAATTTAAAAAAGGCTCGGTATTTCTTACAGGAGAAAGCATAAGGTTTTTCTAATTTCCAACTCTTTTTATCCCCCGGTTCTCAAACAAAAGTGGATCTCTTTCAAAATTATGATCTTTTCAGAATGGGATACGTGCAGATAATTTGTAATTGGAAGGAGCGCTAATTAGATTATCTGAACGACGGCGGAACAACGACGAGCTTAGGAAACTTTTGCCCATTTCTGTTTAGAAAATTTTGACATTAATGAGGTCTGCTACAAAGGCCGGGAGTGCTAAAGACGCTTAGAGGCAGGTGTAAGTCCAAAAACGTTTTCCACGTATCATCTGGCAATGCTCTTAAAGCCCTTGTCGTAAAACGTCTGCTCCTGAGGTTTTAAGTTTACGATATTTGGGGTGAAAGAGAAAGCAAGCTGTGCTTGCCACAAAGAGCGTAGGCGCCGTGCTTTATGCCTTTTTCAACAGCCACGGTGCTTGCTCTCCCGGAACTTTTTATTACGAGAAAAGTGCATTGAAATAATAAAATTTTGAAAATGAGGAGCATTTTGGTACTGTAAAAACATATTCAGCTTCGTTTGGATGGATCTCGTGTAGCGCTTTCTAAATGCAAAAGAAAAGCCTGGAGGGACTTTCACTCTCATAATTACATCCAACACTCATTTCAGAGATTTCCACTTGGAAGGAATCGAGGGCTCTTTGGAAGTGGTGCTTGAAGGGCCTGGGATTTCAGGGATTATGAAGGGCGTCCGTAACTCATATTCCCTGGCTCAGAGCTGGGCATCCGCAACGCATCTTCCAGAGCTGGGCATCCGCCGGCTGCTCAAAATAAGGAAGTCCATGCCTGGAATACCTCTCCTTTCCTCCCGTTGCGTGTGGCGCTCGTTTATTGATTGAACTTTCTCCTGGGCAGAGAAAGTGCCCTCGCCCCCCACTGGGTACTGGGCTGGGGAAAATGGGTATTTTTCCTTGGTCGTTGTCTCGAAGCTCCGTAAGTGCTCTAATGACTCCACAAGAAACTAAGGCCATGAATCCTCTTCCCTCATCAACCAATGACGACGGCCCTTTCCCTTCCTTCACTTTCTCCCAAAACGCCCTGAATAACAAAAGCAGTTCAGCGGCTTCATTCCCTCTCGCTTAACGGCTTCATTGAGCCGAAACGCTCTGGGAGTAAGGACGGCGGAATTTGGCCAATTTGAATCATCCCTCCATCCCAAATACCCAAAGGACACGACGCTTAGGCCATGTTCGAAAAGCCTAATCCCTAATTATTCATTTAAGCGAACCTTGTTACACGATACGCTCGAAACGCTTTGGTAATCGATCTTTTGAAAATGAGCTGCAAATTTCGCCTTCCAATAACCATCAAAAACCATCACATTTTTCATCATCAACGCACTTTCAAATTATTAAAAAATCATCAAAGAGAGAAAGTTTTTTGTATAATAGGGATTTAGGAAATTCTTGTTACCACTGCCGGATTGTCACCAAAAACTTTCCCTGTGCTTAGAAACTCTGTTTTTGAATTTTGTACTTTTGGATATTTAATTGGCAGTAAGTTTTTTTCTTCGCAAGATGTGACTTTCATTTTGTAAGGGTCAAGGGTCAAAGTGAAAGGTTTAGAGGTTAGGGGGAGTTGTGATGATATCTTTGACGCTGAATTGGGTGAGAATGCCAGTAATTGAGCTAGGGTGGCACTTTCTCCTTTTGTGCTAATGGTTTCATTGGAAACAAAGGGATTTTCCTGGGCAGTGAAAGTCCGTTGGTCTGGAAGGAATTAATGGAGGGACAGCTGCCACTTTCACGTGAAAATGCCCAAATGCCTTCCTCCTTCATTCGCACCATTGCCCAGCCCAACTGGACTCAATCAACTTGATGGACGCTTCGCCTCTCAATCGCCCAGCTCTGAAACAGGAAAAGAAAGGCAATCGGAACAAAACAACAAAACACACAGTTGGGCACACCTTTTTGTGAAATAGATCACGGATATCTGGACTTCCAGTTGCTTTCACTTTCACTTTCAACTCATTCTGAGCAGCGATTTGTCCCTTTTTAGAGATGAGGTGGCGTAGATCCATGCATGATCTTTACAAAATTGGAAAATTACCATCAAATTGCATCTACAAAGTAGATGGGAAGCTGGTCGTGTTCGATTGTGATTGGAGGAGACTTCCAATGGCCCCCCCATTTCTCAATGGATGAGCATAAAGTAGCGCGCGGGAAATTTGAAAAGCTTGTTACTACTATTGCCCCTGTGTCGTTTGACACTAAGGACGAAATGGGGAGTCTAATGTCAAATGGCAGGCAGCCAAAGGACTTTTCACTTGGAGCCCATTTCCAGCCCCAATTGGCATCTCGTGCTGGAGTCAGGCTGGAGTGATCCTGGAGACACTGTTCCCTGGAAAGTGGCTAGTAGGCAGATGGAGTTCACATTTTATTCTGCTCACATTATCCCAATCACTCCGTGACAGAAGGAAGGAAAAGACCCATAAAACACAATGACCCTCCCTATATCATCTTCCAGCCACTTAGAAATCACACCTCTCCCTCCAGCATACATTTTTCTCCAGAACGGCTTTTTTTTCTTGTTCCAGGCTACTTCCAGAGCGACGTTCACAGCTTCTACGCGGCCTCACATGGTGGTGACCCACATACGCAGCATGACGGCCCCTCACGCCTTGGAAATCCTCAAGGTAAGCAAAAATTCTTTTGATTTACACACAAAAAATTTGGAGGGAAAATCACCAATTTCAGGGCCGGGGACTTTGTAAGGGGGAGATAAGACCCTTTTTGAGCCTTCACAAAACTTTCTCCATTAACTTTCTCCTCCCTTTCTCTCTCTCTCAGCTCCAGAATTCAAATGGGTGGTTTCCATCAAAGTTTTAGGGGTAGAGAATACGTATGGGGGGAAAATGGGTTTGAAAAGTGGCGCCATGGAGAGGTCGTAATTCTGCCTTTGATCCTCTAATTTAAAATTCTGGGTTCATAAACTCCGTCGTCCCATCCTTTGTTGTTTCACGAGTTGAAAGGTTAAGAGCCCATTGTGGCCAAGTGAAAGTGGTTTACAAAAGGGAAACTGCGAGAAAGTTCGTCTGCCCAATTTGCGGAAGAAAGAGGCCCATTTCCAGAGGCCGCACATTAATTTGCATTTAGGTAAGAGTGAAAGTGGAAATCGAGGTGAAAGTGGGTTGCCTCAATTTAGCAAATACTCATTTCCACCAGTCTGTTCCGCGATACTTCCAGGAGGGGCGGAAGGGCTGGAAATGTGTTAATAAGGGAAATTAAGCGATACAAGGATCGCTTTATGAATTGAAATTGTATTTCTAAAAAAAGTGTTTGGAATTTGTGAAACATTTTTAGTAATGTTATTGTTCTTTTGGAAGAGGTGGGCAGAGTTGAGGTTGTTGGTTCGGTGGGCCCTTATTTCAGGATGACTGGGCCCTCAAAGGCGGCGCGTGCCGCTGCTTATGCTTTCCGCCGTCGCTGGAGCGTGGCTGAAAGTTAAAGTAAGCGCTGCTGATGCTGGAGCTGTGTCGTGTTGTCCGGGGAGATAAGCCATCTTTAAAATATTCACATTTCAAAGGAGAGATCTCCATTATTACGACTACCGGCTGATTCACCCTTCAACTTTCACTTCTTCAAAGGAAAGGAGTGATACGAGTAGATTTTCAAATAAGTCTCTTCTCAAATTCCTAAATAATGATTCCTGAGCACGATGCACAACTTCATATTCATATGCAATATGAGAGCAGAAGCGCAGAACGCTTAAAAAATTTAAAGAGACTTTCCCTTCAAATTCTACTAACAGTAAACATAAAAGTTAAACATTTTTGGAAAGCTTAAAATCACAAGCATTTTAGTCAAAAAAAAAAGTTGAAGCTAAAAAGAAAAGACAAAAAAAAAGTATTATTCGCCAATTGAAATACTGGGAGTTAACGAATGGGATAAAAAAATTTTGTTTCAAAAGTTTTGAACAAGCGAAAATGCTACTCGCTGAAAATGAAACCGAGGCTCTTCTTTCGAACAACATTTTGTTTTTAACTCAATTTTTGTTTTGAAAAGGATAAAGCTAATTCCACAATTCGACTGCTGGGAAGCATCCTTAAGAGATAGATGATCCAAAGAATTTGAAATATTCTTCGTTGTTTCTCATCCCAACTTTTTTTTTTCAAAATGTATGGTTTAGGTAGGCCGTTTGAGTGACAGTTCTCATTTTGAGGTGACAGTGAAAGTTTCCTTTTGTCCAAAAAGTGTCTCCAAAACAAAACCAAGATTGAGTGGAGTGCGCGAGTATGGAGAAATTTTTAGAAAATTCAAAAAAAAAGGCAGGAATCCCATTTTCCTTCCCAGATGTGAATTTGGTTTCCAACTGATGGATTACTGTTGGTTAATAAAAGTAAATGGACTTGGCATTCCCCAGCATCTGAGGCGCACAACTCCAAAACCTCCCGGATTCAAATAAGGCTCCAAATTGTTTCTTCTGCTCCCGACTTAGCTCTAAAGCCCTTCTCTGCATTACCTGCTCCTGTTTTGGTGATGGCCCAACAACCCCATCCTGGCATGGAAATGCAATAATAGAAGTTAGATGGAGAGATGGAAATGGATTAGGCGGATTTACTTTTACCGCTTTTCTCCTCCATTAACTTCCCTTCTTTGGGCTTGAATAATGTTTTGTAGGAGAGGAGGCGCAGGACTCGCCGAGGCATCCATTCCTCCACTCCCAGTGTTGTTTGTTTAAGAAAAGCAACAAATTGATTTTGAGGTAGAGGAAAGTGGAAAGAAAATAATGTTAGAATGGATGAGGGAGATTTGAAATTGTTGTAATTGGGTTCCTTCTGCTCTTTTGCCAAAGCCCTCCCTTAACTTTTTGTCTTAACGTAATAAAGGCTCCTTTTCCAGGAACATTTTTCATTTTCAAAATGGGGATCAGCTCCCGCTCTGGAAGAATGGAGCAGGAAGGATAAAAATTGAAGCCTGAGTTATGACTCAAATTGTGATTAATGGAAAACCGGGAGAGAGCTGGCTGCAGTCGGCCTTTAGCAACTGCGCCGCCAAGGTTCAGCTTCCCGCTAGTCCTCTATCCTTAAACTTCAACTTCAAATCTTGGCGCATTAATCTCCAGTGCAAAGAGTCTCCTCGAGGTCAAGTCTTTTGATTTTACGCACTGGTGAAAAAATAGAATCGATTTTTAAAATTTTTAAAATTATCCAAGGCCGAAACGGAACAAAACTAATAACTCTTCCGATCGTTACTACAACTCTGTTATAATAAAATTCCACTTATTCTGAGCAATTTAACTTTTCTTCTTCTGATGAAAGGCAATTCCTTTGATTTCCCGATCACTCAAAGCCCTTTTCTGCATTTTCTGAATTTCAATTTTCAATAATTTTTCATGTAAAGCAATAAGGAATTCAAGGAGGACTCTTTACGAAGTGAATTGGAAATATGGAGGAGAAAGTTGAAGGCTGCGTTTGAAATAGCTTTCTCCGGCTTAAGTTTCGCTTGAATAAACTTGGGGAGTTTTTCTAAACTTTCCCTTTGATTTATGTGAGTTTGACAGATGCTCTCTTCTAAACTTTCTCCATTTATTCTTTCCCTCTCAAAAATTTTAAGTGGAATTAAATGCAATGTTATGTGTGGGTCGGTGGAAAAGGGGGAGCTGTTGGGCAACTTTTTAAATTCAAAGTGAAAGCTTAAATCCGACAGGAGAAAGTCCAAAACCAAGGAGGAAGTGGTCCATTTGGCTTCGCTGCCTCCGTCACTTTCAATTTGTTTTCCAGCGCGAATTTGTCTGCCAACATTTTAATCCCTTTCACTTTGGGGTCAAATGAGGGCCTGGAAGTGGACACTGGAGATAAATAAAGTGGGGACGTGCTGGAAGGAAGCGCTGCTTTCCTCCTTTCATCAGCGCCTCGCTCCCCGCGAACCGCAGGATCTAATTTCATCTCCAGAACTTTCCGTCGTCGACACAAGACTTCGTCACGTCCAGGGCTCATTTCAGTGCCCAGCTTAGTTGTTATTTTGGGAGGGTTCCAAGGGTTAAGGTCTTGAATTGGGCGCCGAGCCCATTTTGGATTCACTCCTCAAGTGAGAATGGGGGCGCGCTTAATAGGATTTGAATGAAAGAGTTGGGCTTCATTTGATTCCGGAAGACACAAATCAGGATTTAAGTCGTTGACAGGAAGATCTTGACTTTTGTCCTGTCACTCCGCGAAGGGGAGCCCTTGACAGGCCAAGTGTCACTCAGGTGACACCTTTCCCTAATCCACGGTCTCACCCTCACAAACAACGCAACACATCAACGCACCCTTTCTGAAGGGAAGGGATTTCTGGGCACGGCCATAAAAACCACATAAGCTGGAAAAAGACGCTGGAAAATTTTCAAAAAGAATATTCGCTTGAGTCAAAAGAAATAATCGCCTTTAGTCTACTCAAGCGCTAACCCAGTATTAGGAGACCCAACTTGAAATTTTTTATTTTGAAACTGAAATTTTGAAGTTCTTCTATGTAGTGAATTATGAATTTTAGAAAATGGAGGATGGAAATGGGGGATTGAAAGGGGGATTGTTAACTCAAATATTGGGATATTGTTTGTTCTTTTGCTTTTTGAGAGGATTTGGGCCTTTCATTAAAGACATTTCTTGTTTAGAATTGGTTTAGGAAAGCTTCCGAGACTGTCGGCCATCTTGGATTCATTTCTCCCCAGATTCATTTTGTATTCAGGATGGGTTTGCGTCTGTGGGTTTGATGATATCGAGATTGTTTCCGCCAGGAGCCTTTCGCTTGAGAACACCGTGGTGTCATCCTTTCCAATGACCAGCGGTGTGGCGGGGGGGGGGGGGGGGGGGGGGTTGGGG
>VYYI01001715.1:0-17905 GCA_021029175.1 Bilobella aurantiaca
TTGAATTTGTCAGGATCAATAAATTCCAATCTATTATGAAAGATATTAAATAATATATAATAATATAAAAAATAAATACTATAATTAGGAGTAAAAAAAGAAATCAATGTTGTAAACGTAAGATTTGCATAATTTTATAAAAATTAATTATAATTAATTAGGAGTTAAAAAACCAATCAATGTTCTAAACGTTAGATTAGCATAACTTTGTAAAAATTAAAACAAAAAATTTACTTAAAATTGTTTGCGTTTACTGTTAACTTACATTTTAATATTAGATGTTGATGTGGAATCCTTGAATTCGAGAGAATTTATATCCAGAGGCTTGTAACTCAAAATTTTTGCTTCGAGATATTCAATAGTTTTCTTTGTTTTAATTGGAAGGGAAAGATCATCAACTACAGTCACTTTAACAAGAAAAACCTAGCAAGTATTTTCATGATTAAAAACCTTTTTTAATTATATTATTATTATATTATTTTAATTAAATTTTATTTGTAAATTGCAAAGGTATAGAGAGTTGCGGAATGTCGGATCCGTGAATATAACCGCAAGGGTTCCAAGGGGTAGTTTGCTAAGCGGCGTTTATATAAGAACTAGGCTTCTGCTTATATATAATAGCTAAACAAACCTATTTTAAGACAGACCTACCTTTAAACGACACCCTTCAAATGTCCAATCTAATAAATTCAATTATAAGCGTATTCAGGTTGGAAAAAGTTAATTAGTTGAATTGAAAACTATGCCATAAAACAGGCATATATAACTAGTAGTTAGTATCTGGTAATTTAGAATAAAAGTAAAAATAGTTGGAAAAAGCAAGGCGGTTGGATTTGAACTTGAAACCTTTTAGTGTTTAGCTACACTTATTTACGCTTCAGTTACTGATTTGCTTCAAACGCCAAAAATAATAGAACATATTCAAAAAATTATATTTGTCACAGACGCTTCCGACAATATTAATAAGTAGACTATCATAACTACTTCGGAAACAACTGCTTTAACTACTTTTAAGCCCTATTTTAAGCTCATTTCGATACCCTCTGTCTGAGTATGCCTAATCACGGAGATACGGGCATACACAAGGTCAGAGGCAAGGCAATTCCATTAAGGGGGGAAACCACAGCAAGGACTTCTTTTGTGGCTGATCGAGGGATTTGAACCCTCGTTCTCACGCTGGTTAGTGGAGAGAGATAGACACCCTACAGCACTAGACCAACTTGTTCAGGAATAATTAATATTGGTAATAGTCCTACCATTGGCTCTTTATATGTCATCTTGATGTGATCACCATTGTTTTCTAACAGTTCAATATGAATTGGTGACCACTTCAAGTCATCCTTTTTAAACGGATCACTCTCAAACGCCAGTGTCAAGGCCGCACTTTGAATGTGCCTGGCGACAGTCAGTGGCGAATCCATGATTGTTCCAGTTATTGGATTGGACTCGCAAAGGTCCGGAATGTTTGGTCTAGTGTTATGGGCTATATCGATCTCCAGAAATCTAGGAATAATTTAAATTGTTACACGTCATAAACCCTATATAGCATTGATTTTTATACTAGTTATAGCAAGATTAGTGTTTTCTCTGAAGAAGGAACTTGCTATAGTCCGTTGTCTACTTTAGCAATATCGATAATTTACCTGATATCAGTTACATATCTAGGTTTTATAGAATGATAAATTAAAAAATTGAGAGTATATATCAAAATATATTTCTATAAGTACTATACAAAAATTTTATTCGTTGTTAATAAACAAATGCTTTCCCACTTACAACGTTTCGCCTTGAGTGTCGCCTTTGGACACAAATCCAAAATACTCTTTGGAGCCAAGTTTAATCATGATGACCCACCTCTTCGAAAAAAAAAATTATTATGATACTTTGATTTTATTGGTAAAGATTTCCTTTTCAACATTTCTGGAAACACTTGTTTTTTTATTCAATAAAAACGCGTTGTGGCCGCACTGAAATAACGTTGTGGTATATGTACGTTTCATTTTATTTGGAATTGAATGGAAAAAAAACAAGTCATTAAGTAAGCGCCGGGCCTCTAACATGAGACGTAAAGATGATCAAACCGGGCAAAATAATATATCCCTAAATAAATTCCCGGCCTCAAATAGTAAATTTACGTATAGTCCTTAGATAGGTGGCTGGCCTCGATTATGAGATTTACGGTAAAATAGTAAACCAATGAAGGGGTAACAGGCCTCTAGTTGAAATGAAATTTACGGTAAAATTGTATGTCATTTTATAGGTTCCGGGCGGCTAATATGAGATTTACAGAAAAAATTGAATGCCATTAGATAGGTGCCGGGCCTTCACCTTGAGATTTACGGTAAAATGGTATGTCATTAAATAGGTGATGGGCTGCTAATATGAGATTTACAGAAAAATGTCATTAAATAAATGCCGTACCTCTATATTGAGATTTACGGTAACTCGGTAGGTCATTAAATAGGTGATGAGCCTCTACTATGAGAATTACGGTAAAAATATAAATGGTATGCTTTTAAACAGCGCCTGGCCTTTAACATGAGACTTACGGTAAAAATGGTATTCTATTATATAAGTGCCGGGGCTTTAATATTAGATTTACTACAAAATAGTATGCCATTATATTGGTACCGGGCCTCTAATATGACGCGCGGTAAAAATGGTATCCCATTAAAAAGGTGCCGGACCTTTTATAGCAGTTTTTGAATTCATGAATAGTTACTAATCCCATCTAAGCTAAACCTAACTGCATTTTGAGTACTTTTTTAACAAAGTGCAGTTTTATTACTCTGCTGTACTTCGTAGTATAGTAATAAATCAAGATAAGAATTCTAAGTTAGTTATATACTTCCAGCTGAAGTATAGTGTACTTAAGTGATACGCCAAGAAGCCGTAAGCGCAAATGTTAAAAAAGCAAACGAACATTTTGATAATTATGTTGAAGAACTACTTACTTTATTATTTTTGGCAACAATAAGTGCCACGTATGATGAGTCCAAACTCCAACTGAAATTATCCTGCTTTTTTTCTAGCAACCACCAATCGCCATCCTTATAAATTGAAAGTGTTGTCGAAAACAGGCTTACCAGCAAACTTATCTTACTTGACTGTTTTGAGGCAAAGTCCGTCAACCTAATTCCAATTAATTAATATCCACGTTAGTAATTTTACTTTTTGTTTCATTGGAGTTGCAGTTCTGATATTCCGCAACTACAAATCGCATGTTTACCCACGTTGTTTACTAACCTAAGATGACCTCCCCATCCTACTGGGGTTTGCGACTTCGACAATTTTTGGCTCTCAATTCTGGCAACCACACAAGTCCCATATATTAGAGGTGGAGAATCGTATGCAAAATTCAAAAGTCGAAAATCTACAGTTTCTACCTAAAATTATTATTAAAAGGAATTAAATATTTTTCAGCAAATACGTAAGACTAAAACAAAATATAAATCAATAATATATTTTGATCCTTTTGATAGTCAGTATTTTTCAACATAAAGTATAAATAGAAAAAAATAAACCGTGGTAAAACCGTCAACCAGTAGTGAAAGTAGGAGAACTTGAAAAATATTAAAATTAGATTCGAAAATAGAAGACCAGCTTTTCGGAAGTCAATAGGACATTTTCAAATATATAAGGCGTTTTAGGTCATCAGGATCATCATCACTTTTTGTTTCATGCAAAACAAGTTTGACCTTGAGAGGTCATTTTGAAGTCAAGATATCAATTCCGAGTGAAAGGAGGCTCTAAAATCATCGGAACCATCATAACTTCGTTTCATGTAAAACTAGAGTTTGACCTTAAAAGGTATATTTGAGGTCAAGGGGTCTCTTCCGAGTGAAAGGAGGCTCTACGATTATCGGGACCATCATAACTTTTGGATTCATTCAAAGCTAGAGTTTGACCTTGAAAGGTCATTTTGAGGTCAAGGGGTGGTTTTGTGGGTCATTGGGGGGAACAAAAAGAAAAGTGTCCTATACAAGAGTTACTCCCTTTCATAAGAGGAACAACTTTTGTAGGGGTGATTTAGTGTTATAGCACTTACCACTGACTGACTTGGCACAATAATTGCAACGTATGATGAAATCATCGGGCGAAAGTAATTTGTATCTATGATCTTTAATTGGCACCATGAGGCTTCGATGCTTAGCAGAAGTCTATTAGTTGGTTGGCTGAGAATTTCTGTGACTTCGTGGGTATGCAAATCCAAACTAAACACACAATAAGTTTGGATTCTTTAACAACAAACCTTATGATAAGGTAATGATTTGGTTGCACTAACGCCAAAAATCCTGTCCACTCAAGCGGAATACTAAGAAGTGAGAATTGTTCTTGATTTGGTGGACCAATTCGAGACATCTTGACGGATCCTTTTAATACCTCTTTGCTATCTCCGCCAACAATTTTGAATTCGGCTGAACCCAACTATTGAATGATTTTTGCACCTTAGAGATACGCCTTAGTAATAAAAATTATGCAATAAAAACTTACTGAGTATTTGTAGAAGACTCGAGTGTAAGTCGCCGAAGCTACTTTGCAAATTTCCACCTGTGTCCAATTCTTGATTTCGTTTGACATATCGGGTTCTTGAGTAGTATTGGTGTGATCAATATAACTTTCAGATAATTTTGTGGTTGCCTTCGATAAAAGTGTAACAAATTCCTTGAAGTTTTTTTCATTGTCATTACCTCCAAATTTGGCCGTTTTCGGCACAAAGCTGAAACACGGAAATCGTTTTAATTCGATATATATCTTACTTTTCTAAAGGTACCGGAACTCAAAATTTATTAAAGTGACATTTAACAAAATGCCTTATATAGTATTAGCAATTGTTTTCCAAGCATACCTGTTTTTCAGGATTCGCAATTATGATCAGTTTAGTAAGCTTTTTCAAATAGGTGTTTTAGTTTATTTGACCAAAAAAACTGTGCGTTCGACATGTTACAATGCAAACGAACAAACGAATTACGAACGTAATGTTGAAAATAATTACTGATTTCAACAATTTTATATCCCGGACGCTGGGCTTAGAAGCTATAGTTAAAGTGAATTGAATTCAGTCAACAATTAAACGCAATTGAGTTTTTGTTCGATAGTTTTCTTTATGCACGCCCAAAACTAGTGAAAAATATTTCAAAATAGTAATTGTGTTGTTATTTTTGCGCGTCCTAGTTTTTAATTCCAATAGCACTTCAAAACTATAGTTGCATTACAAAACTACAAATTTATTAAAATCTACAAATGCTCTTCAAGTCCAAACAAGCTCCCATAGATGGCAGTAAAGTAATTAGGATGATCCAGAAATCAAAACAAAAATCTGCCCTGGGTCACGTGATTCCGATCAATCTCGATCATTTCGATAACGTCCCGAAATTGTTTTGTTTTTGGCTTTTTGCTAATGAGTAATATTGTCATACATTGTTAAAAAATTGTAGTACTTACTAGGATATAGCTCCTCTATCAGCCACTACTTCTGCCGTGCCGTAGTAAAGGCGATCGTTCAGACTCACTTTAAAGTCGCAATGCTAGATGGAGCCATACAATAATGTGTTCGTTTATAATTGGTATATATAGTTGGTACATAATATAAGTATTGTATTATGAAAATTATTTGCATAAAATTAAAGGAGCTGGTGCAACAAGTGCCTCCATCTCTGGCGTGGTCAGAAAAGCAAATTAAAACGGTCTTACACTCCGTTGTATAGGTTGTTGACAAATGAAATTAAATATGTTAGTGACTGGGATCTAAAAAAAAAGGCATGGCACAAAGCCATAGTAATAATATTCTCGAGGCACTCTTTACACTGGCTCCTTTAATTATGAAAAACTTACTTCAGGCGAACTTCGTTGAAATGAAAACTTTAGAGTTACATTTCCTTTAGTTGGAACCACTTTAAGGAACTTAATTTTCACCCATACGCTATTTTCTTCTCTAAAAGGATCCTTTGGTAACATTTCCGGAGCTATTTCACCGTCAGTTAAATTTTCATGTGATAATGGTTCCTTTCCAGCAAATTTTTTGGTCAATTTTCTTAACTCTATTTCAGAATTCTGAGACAGAACCCCTTTTTTGCCAACGCTGTGGAGCAGCGCGATTGTACAACTTGAAGGAAATAAGTTAAATATCAGTAATGTCAACATAAGTTTGATTTTGGTTACAAATTGGGTTCGACATTACAATATTACGGTTAGCAAATGACCTTGAGGTATGCTCGAGCATTATTGCTACAAATTTTAGAAGTTATTACCATAAGGCACTCTCGACATCGCTAACATCACCAATTCCCGAATAGACCACATCATCAAGTTTGAATTTGAAGCCAATGACCTAAAAATGCAATATAATTTTGGTAGACAAGTGAAAGTACTGAGACCACTTTGACCATATGTTACTATAAGCCTAATGGCATACATAACAGGTAAAGAGAAAGCACTGTCAAGGTCTAGCATATGTTGCTAAAACTTGATAATAGAAGGGAAGTACTAACTATATCACATATCCTGTTAATTTGAAAATATGTTAACTTAAAGTGTTACCTCTCCATCAGCCACAGCGAACAGAGTACTGCACAAACTCTGTAGGGCGAAAAGCAGGGTCAACGTGTTTTTCATTTCTACAACCTTAAACAACACTCGAGGAAAAAGTAATGCGACTATCTCCTGTCTGCTTTAGGGTGGAACTAAAAGATGAGTTCTGTATAATGCAAAAATGTTATATTTCCCCCACTGTTTTTTTCTACAATATTCGATGGAGGCGAAGAAAAAAGTTGCCCGTTTAACCTTTTTACGTATTTGTTCCCCCTTTCCTTCTAGAGCTCTCATTGGAGGCTGAGTTGAAAAACAATTTTGCAAAATGTCGTAGATTTTTTTTATCTCTAATTAATTTCAAGCCAAAGTCCATAACGGAGAAATTCTCAGAACCGTGGTGAACAGTACAATAAAAATTGAAGCTGTGATCTAGCATGATTTGAAGAATTTTTTAATTAGGATATATATTCTGGCTCATCAAGAGCTGTACGATTCCTGGAAATGTCACATAGAGCTAATTAAGTATTTACAGCAACTTTAACCATCGAAACATCGAAGTTTTCGTCTTATAACAAGAAAAATTGCAGGCGCTCTCTCGCGGTACCACTCGGCACTTTCTGTTAGTATAATTTTTCTATATTTTAAATTACCTGGAAAATTATTCAAAATAAAAGCTGCTAAACTACCCACACCTAACCAGTATAAAGGCTCAAAAATTACACGAGAAACTAAATTTTTATACGATTCTATAATTTTTTAAAACAATGCTAATTTTGACCTCAATTGTGTACAGTTTTAGTCGTTAGACTTATTAGTATAATTACTGACTTAAGCTACTTTTACTTTTACTTACAAGTTAAGAACCTAGCATTTAATGAAAATTCTCTTCTGTTGTGATCCGCCAGAAGACACCAGCCTATTCCAACAAATTATTTGCGGCGCATTGTTCCTCACCACTTCACTCCCGCATCAACCCACCCTCAAAGCCACACTTCTACCATTTCTCTACACAGCACATTTCTGAAAGATATGCTGAGGTAGAGATAGAATAGGAATTGGACACATCACTTTTAGTGCTTTCGATCCAACTGGAAGTGACCCAAGTACCTCTATATAATTTTCAGCACTTAAAGTACTCGTATATACTCTTAAATAGCACCATTGTAACCTACTCTTTAACCCATGACCCAGCAATTACCCCATAGTAATTACTCTTTGAAAAACAGGATAATAAACTCTCCAAATGTCTGTGCTGAAAAATTTCAAAATACCGAGTTTGGGTGAAGTAACTATGATCATCCACGTTGTGTACATCAGAACAATTACCTTTTAGGCTTGCGTAAATGTAGGTTTTGCTTACTTTTTCTCACAAAAAGATAGGGCTCTCTGCGCAAAAACTTTACAACGTAAACATTTTATTGAGAAATCAACTTCCGTACCGTTTCCTCCAATCCAACCGTTTTTCAGAAAAGCGATTTTGAAATATTTTCAACAGAGTAGTTTCAGTGCGCCTCAGCACGCTTTTATTAGCATATGGAATATTACTAATTAGCATATGGAATATTATTAATAAGCATATGAAGATTACTAATTAGCCATGTAACATAGGCACACTTCCACGTATGTAAATTAGCATTACAGCTCATCTCTTAATTGAGGCGAGGATTATTTCTCGCGGCGAGCCGTTTGTGATATGTGTGAGTCGTTTTCAGTTAACAAAATAGGTATACATATAAATATTATATATCACCAGCCTAAGAAGCACAACTTAACAATAAAGCAAAGTACTCACAACATTTGGCCGGACTTTCATTGACCATGGACCAGAGGACGGGGAACATCTGTATCCATCCAGACTTTCCAGGATTACTAAATTTTCTGGTTTCACATTACATACTACTATTTGTAGTTTTTTGTTTTTAAATATTTATACAAAAATCAAAAATCCAATATATTCTATTTATTCGAACCAAAGTGGCCTTCATTTTATTAAACTACCAAGGTATTTGAATGCATTTACTCGCCGATTGAAGTCAGAGGTCATTTACTTAGGCAAACAATTGGCTTCATACTTCATTTTGGGTGAAAGAGCAGTGAGGTAGTTAACCTAAACTTATGCGTAATGTATCTACTACTGTAAAAAAAACATTAAAATTTGCGCTTCACGTTTTTCAAACATTGTCAATCTAGACCAAACTGAAACTGAATTTTTTTTATACAAACTTGGCTGACATTGAGTGGAGCAAAATTTTAGGTAGAAATAGTGGCAAAAGTACCGATGTCTACGACCTAGTAATTCAAATTATAGCCACCTGTCTTTTCCTTTGCCATAAATAGTGTCACGACCACGATGCCAACAACCTCGTCGACACCGCGGACGCGACCATAGGTTATGTAGATTAGTCTCACATATTTGCAGACATATACCTGCTTAGTTTAGTCCCTTATCAGTTAGTTCTTTGGTCTTTTCGACCTTGTCCTTGTATCACTGCTATAAATAGCAGTGACAGTCAATTCATTCTGGGTCATTCGTCATTTGTCCGTTGCCCTGTCTAGACCTCTGGCCCATGGCCATGTCATGTCGACGTTACCCCGCCTTGACCTTTGTTGACCCCTAGTCATAGAGTCGTCCAAATAAAGTTATTTGCATTCGTCATTCGTCGTTTGCTGTTGTCCATCGCTCATTGCTAAGCAAGTTGTCGCGTCGGCTCTGCCAGTTGAGCGCACCACCCACAGCACAATCGACCCCGCCGAGAGTTCACGGTGGCACAGGAGGTGCCCCATGACAATAGTTTCAAAACTTTTTTTTCAGTTAATTGTTATATACAATCAGCAGTAATTAGTGCTTCAATATTCGAACACAAAACGCACTATTCGAATAACGAATAACTATTCGAATAATAAATTAACATATTCGAATAATTTCGAATAGTTGTGGACTGTATTAATAGTACCCCAAATTGATTAATACTACAAAAATACCTAAAAATCAGTTGTATTTTAAGTAAGGAATACTTTTTGAGTCAGTTGCTTCTGAACAACGATACCATGGCAAGTTTTCAGATGATTGTGAAGGCAAGTGGTGGATCCAGAAATATGAAGAATCTTGTTGCAATCGATCCTCTTACACTTCAAAATCTGACCCTTGACCTCATGTACAAAGTAATGTCAAACTGAAGTTACGTTAGCACATTTTCCTTGAACATCGCACACTATGTTAGAAACTCGTTGCTAGCGAATAAATGAACACGAAGTTTGTTTGATTGAATTGAGATCAGACCGAGATTTACATTGGAATACTAATTAAACTTCAAAAATCTCGTTTCAGGCCAAGAAATTTTGGATCTAAATTTGGAAGTTATCATTTTTAAGTATTGAGAACCATGAACAGGTCAAACTTGCGCAAAGTTGAAATCTTTGCAGTAATTAAGGTTTAAGTTAACATGTAATGTAAATAGCGCCTCTAACGCATTTTATTTATTTACAAAACCATTGGTGTCCAAGCATTTCATTTATTCACTTAACTGCCACAATTCGAAAAGTGTGCGTCGTCGAACTTAAGTTCAGTTGCCGTCCGCGTTTGATTATTTTCTGAGGCACTTCTGCTGTAATTAATAATTACCGTAAACAAGGTCGTGCCTCGTAATGCTAATCCAACTAAAACTCAGCCGAATACACTAAATGCGAGTAATTATTTAAAAACCCCCCAAACAAACTTGATTTCACTGTGACTTATTTTTATCCAAACTATTCGAATAGTTCCCCCAGATATTCGAATATCGAATTCAGTAAAAATTGGTATTCGTATTCGAATATTCGAATACAAATATTCGAATATTGAAGCACCAGCAGTAATTAACTTTTGAGCATTCATTGGATGGGCACGTTTTGTTTTCAAAAACGAAACGAAGCCCGTTTCCGTTTCGTTTACGTTTCCAAAATTTTTGGAAACTAAACGAAAATTCGTTTCCGTTTTGTTACCGTTACCTTTATGGAGGAAACGGGAAAACGGCAAGGATTTTTTTCTTAAATGAGACGGAGAAATAGGCGGAAAATGGTAAAATTTTACGACAAACTATTGTTGAATTTTTGTATTGCAGATTTTGCTTCATATATTATTTCGAATATTGCCATTTTTCATGCATATTCAATGATTTGGTGAAAAAATCTCCAAACATGTGTACCACTTTGCGTTTTATGTTTGCGTTTCCTTGAGGAAAAGAAACGAAGCGGAAACGCTCATCTCTAAACAAGCATTTTCTAGGACTTTTATTTTATTTGAAAAGGTACAATTCTATTTTAAAACAAAGTATTCAATTTTAAGGAATTCAATTTATTTTAAGATTTAAATTATTTTTGATGCTCTTTGACATTCGCCTATAGGCCTGGTCAATGTTTGCGTGTGCTAATGAGTTGGGGAGGGTGGTTACGGCCTGTTGAGTTGACTAGGAAGTTTTGAGGTCTGAAGCTAAAACGGTTTCTTATGGACTTTGAACATGGGGTGGACCACCGAGGGGCCTGTTGCTTAGGCAGAGGCTGAGCACCGCCTTACGCATACCCAGCCATGTTCAGCCCCCACTATCGCAACTTTCCAGGCCTCCACTCATCACTACCACAAGACCACTTTTTTCTTACTTGCTGGTGCCGGAATTAGATTTCGGCATCTTTAATGTCTACTAATTCAATACAAGACAAATGTTTACTTTTATTTGTTTTATTTTATTTTATTCAGATTTAAAGTTTAGTGTTGTAGTTTCGTTGTAAAATCCAAGTCCCCGTTATTGCAGCAGCATGACAGACGGATTAGATTAGAGTTGGATTTATCTCGTCATGGTGTATCGCTGCTGAAGTCCGATTACATTAGGTACATTGATAACCCAGAATTTCATCAGTTTTCCTGAATATGATACGCTTCCAATTCTTACAAGATCGTTTATATCGTTGAAAACAGTATATTCGGGAGAACGATGATTTACATTTGCTGCATAATTACCCTGTAGGTTCTTGCTTTTGTACCCGGCAGATAAGTTGTCGTGTTGAAGGCAGTCGATTCGAGACATTGGTTTTGTTGCAGTCAACGCAGACTATAACTATTTGTTACATAAGTGTTACCAAGGAAATATTTTTCGGTAAGAAATCGCTGAATTTTAAGTTTTAATTAATTTTTGTGAGTATCTCCAACGTTTTATAAAAGTTGTGGCAAAGGTAAATATATAAAGAAAAAGTAATTCCTGGTTCGGGGTTCATAAAGATTGCACATTTCATTTATTATTCGTTAACTCCTAGAACTAATACAGATTCACATAATCGGCGGAGTTGGGTTTGTGTCTCTTCACACTTGCCAGCCTGATAAAGAGCGTTCGAATCCCAATCAGCCGCAAAACCGGCTTCGCTGTTGTTTTTCAAATGTCTAGCCCATGGATTTGTGCCCATTATTCTTTATCAGACTGCATAATGAGAATAACTGGAAATATTTAGAAAGGCTTTCCCCGTAGGCTTGTGAAAATTCAGATTACAATTCACACTTATATACATGTATGGTATTGAGTGCTTCTTACTAGATATCTAACCGCGCTCTTACATGTTTGGCCAGCAGCTAATCGGGAATGTCAAATAACGCAAAATAAAAATAAGCAAAACCCACATTTACCCAAGCCTATAGGTAAAGGTTCTGATGTACATAAGGTTATCATAGTTAGTCATAGTTAGATCATATTTACTTCACTCAAAGTCGGTACTTTGAAATTTTTCGGAACAGACATCTGACGATTTTATTACTCTGGAAGCCTACTTATTAAGAAAACATCTTAAAGATGAGATATCTTAGCGATACTTAAGATAATTCTCTAAGAGGTCGCAACTCTGGTACTTATAAAAAATCTTCCGCGCGTTCTAGTATCTCGGTGAAAGCCTTTCTCCAATTAACTAGAAGGGCGGAGATAGTAGCAAAGTGCGCCAAATTTGGGTTGAAATCAATCGCTTTGACAAGCGTAAAGTGTTTTAATTCAACCTTTAATTAGTTGATTAACTTTAGTAATAAAATATCATAATTGGGAACCTCCATTGTCACCAGCTTGACTAGCTAATTAGTTATGAAGGAATAAAATGGCAATTCAGTCGACTTAGTGGTTGCCGTGATTTTATCGTCAGTTTATTCTTATTGTTACTTAATTGCTAATTGTAAGTTTTTAGCAAGGGTTTCCTGTCCGGAACCCATTTAGTCAAATTATTAAACTTAAACGCTCTATTTCTCACATAATTGTGATTACTCATCACAGGTATGGGTTATGTAATAGAACCCAGTGATTCCTAACCTGAGGACGATCAATCACTGAACTAATAAGTCAAGACACTCCAGCAGTTTTGTAAGTGGATATATGGAACATATGGACACCACCGGGGTCATGAAATACGTCGTCCTTAAGTACGACCACTGGACTTGCTAACATAAAATTAAACTGAAGACATGGATTTCCATATCGAACTAAGGTCAGTCAAAATGACAAATGACACTGCCAATAGACTAGGGTTCACTAGTGAACCCATCGCAATGTAAACAAAACAGGTATCCAATTGTTTTTGCCCATTACAGGTCGGAGAACTGAAAATGTTGCCGAATTGAAGAAATAGGCATATTCAGCCACTTCAAGATTCAACGTTCTGTCACCATTACCGGTGTTATGTTGTTTGGTTTATATTTGTCGTTAGGCGCAGAGGAATGCAAGCAAGGGTTCAGTGCTGAACCCAATCCCAATTTCAGCAATCTCAATTTACTGATCATTAGTTGTTTTTAAAGGCAAAGCAAAACTTAAAACTTCAATAAATTAGTTACTATTCTTATATAGGTATTTTATAGTTTCCTTAAAATATGTTTGCATGAAATGAAAGAATCTTTAATAAGGAAGCTGCTGGTTTACAGTTATTGGCAATCATTAAGTATGTTCATTTTTAGATTATCCTAGAAATCATAACAATTTAGGTATATCAATGTTTTTTCAATATATTCGGGAACATGTTTAGGAAGGGTTTCTTTTTAAAGAACCCAACGTTAATTAAACTGAATAAAACAATTAACCAATTGATAATACGTTTTAACAATTTTTGCGGTATAGTAATATCCCATTTTAGTCGTCATTCTTGATGATTGGTTAATTTAATCGTCAAAATGCAGAAGATGGTAACTTTAAAGGTGCCCTCAGAATCCCGTAACTTTACCAGCAAAGTTAAGATACTAGGAGGGGGTGGAGCTTATTATAAATAAAGATTTTGATAGGTGGTAGAGAAAGCTCTATACAAACTCATGGGAGAAAGGAGAGGAGGTGTTATCTCCTACCACATTCCTACCAAATTGCCTGCCACCTCTTTTTAAGTAGCAAAACCCGCAACTTTTAAAGTTACCACCCGCGAAAAGAAAGAACCTTTTTATAAGTACGGCTCCTGTTTTATAGTTAGCGGTCGAATTTAATCAGTAAAATCTTTAATGGTCAATTGCAACAGGTAAATACAGTGTGCGACAAGTTCTTTTAGTACATTTTACTGGACAAATGCTTTGACATTCAGAGTACACTTGTATTAGTACCCTATAAACCTCTATAAAACCTAAAATGGGATGTCATATAGAAATATGAGTGCGCCATATAAACCATTGTGGATTGATTAACCTATAAAAATAATAAGTATAATAAAGCATAGTATAAAGCATAATAATTAGTGTTAATTAATTCAATCTTCGTCGGTGCGGGGAGGCTTACATAGAAGGAAAGTGAATTATATAAATTGGGTGGTAGTTGGGACTACACGAAAATCCATTTTTAAGCGGATTATCATTTGTATCTAGTTTTGACAGTTTGAAAGTTTAATTTGCCAATTTGACATTATTATTATATTATAAATTATCTTCTTCATTATAAATTGAAGCTTTCCCTCTCCACGGGTCGTATATGCTATGAGGTTTGCAATGGCATTAAAAATGGACACAACTCTCCTACTCACTAGTTACCATTTTTGGCAAGTTCTTCTGGATATTTTGAACGTGATATCTTGTGAAAGTAGATGAAATTGAAGTCGGCATAATATTTTTCGCAGTAAACACTCAAAATGTGTCAAGTTCAACAAGTTTTATTAGGAATTAAAGAGAACATTGAACTTAAATATGTGTATAACTGAATGTCATGTGTTACTAACTAGAAGTTTGATATTCAACTCTTTCTGAATACCTACCTTCTCCTCGGAGAAGTGCAATTAAAGAAGTAGAATTAACATAAATCAATCAATCAAAATTTTGCATTAACTTAAATATCAGTATCTTAAAGGATAAAACAGGTTTGAAGTTTTTAAATTCTATTCTATAGGCTTGGTCTATCAAAGACAAAATAAATTTATCATAAGGATTCAAATGTAAATCAATTCGAATTCAACAAAAAGGGCTTTCTAATTTGTAACCGAGTAATCTATGACCACGGGATTGTTGGATATCCAATCACCAAAAGCATTACTTGATAGGTTAGTTTTCTGAACTTTTACCTTCACACCCGTATTTTCGCTAAACTTCATGGTATTTAGATGCATACCAAACGTGAGCAATTCTCTAGCACTTTCACTTCTAAGGTAATCTTTCCATTTAATTTCCTCTTCCTTGGTACCACTGTTGCTCTTGCCAAATTGCCTAGCTTTGGCTTTGCCGGCGATTCTAATTTCTCTAAGTAAAAGAATTTTACAGGAGTTAAACTAATTTAATTTATTACTTCGCACATCTTGAAGTCCCTTTATTATGTTTGCTTACCCTTTTATTTCGTCAAGTGAGTTAACCATGATGTAGATAGTTTTTGATTCGCTCAACTTAATCCAAAATAGGATGGATGAAACCTGATGTAAAATACATTTAGACTTCATTTAGCAATTTCTACACTTGTTAGTTGGTCCACTTTAGAGATTAAATCATGTGGTGCCTAATTTGAAAATTCCGGAGATCTACTTTACTGGTAAAATTAAAATTATTAAAAATAGCTAAGAAAGTCCGTTCTGAAACAAGAGCAGCTCTGACAACTAACTGTTGGAATCCTATAAAGGCATTCAGCACCACTGTTACATTCGTTGTTAAGTGGTTAGAAATACGTTTATGCTAAATTTAATATTTGATTTATTTAAAAAAATTTAGATACTTAAAACTTTGAAATTTTTTAGAATGCTGTTGGCATTTAACACGTGATAAGTGAGGTCGGGAAGTTGGTTGGCGTTCGAGTAATAAATAAAACTTGGAGTAATTCCCTTATTTGAACCGTCCGTTTTTCAGGTTTAAATCTCATATGAATTCTGAAAATCTTCATTTTTCTTTTTTTGAAATCGATTATAGTACATAAAGTTACTTATAGTAAAAGGCAAAAAGATTGCAAGTTTTGAACGGGCATAGGTTGAGTTAGGCAATTAAGGACATAAGGTTAGGTTACTCATGGAGGTCATTAGGTTAGCCATTTAAAGGTCAATAAACCAAGCCTTGGGCCAGAGAGCCCCTTAAGTACGTGTATTGTCTTCTTATTTCCTTTAGTCAAGGCCTGGACAGTGGAGGTCACTGTTAAAACTTTACAAGAGGTTTGCGTAATCTGTTAGATTAGACATTTGCATTGTTTTTGAACATGAGAGAGGAATTTTTAGGTGCAACCTGTGTACGAGAAGGGAGGGTGGATAGACACATAAATAAATCCTCCGCTTTGCACAACTGTATGAACGCCAGTGTAGACTGTTTTCGATGCATTACAACAACAAAATATTTTGTCACTATTGAAATTAATATTGCTTAGAACACCCAAACTACCAAGGACAGGTCAAACCAGAGTTTGAAAGTAAAGTTATTTAGTACTGACCTAGGACGGGAAGATTTAAATTTTATCATAATAGCAATCTAAATATACCACTTAACTACATTTATAAAAATGAGGCTGATTGGCCTGTATCAGCTTGCGGGACAAGTACTTACGGTCTAATAAAGATATATCTGTCTAATAACAAGTATTCCCGACTTGTTTTTAATGTTTCATTACAAAAGTCAGTTACCTCCAATGGTTGTATTGTTCCTATTAGCCATGATTTACTGCCAATGTTTCTACAAGATAGAAAAACAGTACGCCATGCCAAAAGTTTAGTGTCACCCACGCAACGAAGAAATATTTTGCTCTTAGCCCCGTTTCCAATTTTATTTGCTAGAAGTAATGCTGTGTCTCCATCCGTCTCCAATCTATCAAAAAATAGCACAAATTAGGAGCAGTTCAATCATTTGGTAAAAATCTTGTGGTATTTTTACTAAACAAACTAAACCAACAACATTTAATGAAGGTTAGCACAAGTAGCCTATTTAATATCACTGGTTGCATGTTCATCTAGCAGTAAAACGAATTTGTAATACAAAAAACCCATGTTGATATGGGTGAGCCTACATCAAATAAACTTGATTGATAATAAAAAAAACCCGAAGATCTAAGACCCGAAGATTGGTTTACATAAATCTTGGAATGTAACTTAGCGATAAAATTAGACTATAAGCAGCTTTAAATAATTTGCAAATTATAAATTTGAACAATTCAGCACTTACAAAATTTCAGATTTTGACCCATCACTATGAGCTTGCTCGTTGGTGCTTAAAATGTCATTTGCGGCGTATGGGCTCAAAATTTGTACTATTTTGGGTGGTGCTGAGCTTGCTTTATCTGTATCTGAGATGCCTTCGTACACGACTTCAAAGTTTTCTCTCTGCAAATTTGTTATATAAAATTACATAACTTAATGTCTTACTTATTACAGTATTTTTATTATGTAGTGTAAAATGCTTGAGTAACTATTACAGACTAAATTGCATATCAGCCGATCGACTCACTTGTTTGTCTTTTTGTAATCAAACAATTTGAAGAACTTTTGTACAAACATTACCTATTATTATTACATTACTACATTACTTATTTTGAAAAGTATAAATCATAAATTTTCTGAATGTCAACCTTGGGTTTCCTGTAGGTCATCCACACATTCCCATTATTTTCTATTGGAATTAAACTATCAATCCAAATTGGAGCCCAGTTTATTTTGTCAATTTTGAAGTCATTTTGTTGCACTCCTATGGCTGCAATTCGATTGATATCCTGAACTCGAGTTTGACGTTTTAGTAGTTTAGTCCTATTTTTTCCATTTGGATCATCAATAAAAAGAGCTAAGTTTTCTCTGCTTGTTGAAATTTCCACAGCACTATATCGAAATTTTAGAAATTAATGTAAGTAAGCAATATTATATTGAAAGTGACAGATTAATGTAAATTTAAATTCCACTGATTGAATATTTTTTAATAAAAAATCCATCTTATCCGACTAATTTTTAAAGAATACTTTGC
>VYYI01001716.1:0-17901 GCA_021029175.1 Bilobella aurantiaca
CATTCTCAACGCACACACGACACATCACCCCACTCACTCCGTGCCGCACTACACTGGCCAATAAAGTCATTTTGAAAAGCATCATAATAGTAACCGCATAGCCATGTGTGCCGCGTGCAAGTACGTATGAGATTTATGCAAATAACCGTATCACTGCGCTGCACTGCCTCTGCCTCCACATGTTCACATGCACAAGTACGACTTTTGGCTCTCAGCAAAGTTAGTTGGGCAGCCAGAGCAGTAGTAGTGGAACAACGTTAGCCGCGTGACTGGAAAATATGTGACGCTCATTGCAAATAAGTGGCGTAGAAAACAGCGTATATATTTTACGATTTTAATCATAATCGTCATCGTCCCTTTTTACGTGGTTGCAGCCCAACTGTAAACTGACTCTCTCGGTTGATTTCCACCAGTTTTCCCGCGCGCAAGTCTCTCTCAGCCATGTCTTCGGCCCGAACTGTGAGTAACGACGAACTCGTTGTAAAAATATATTATGCTCCATCACAACCATTATAATTAGATCAAATAAGTATGCGTGTGAGCTTGCTTCCTGATGAGTGCATTATTGTTGTTGATCATGAAGGTATTTGTGTGCAGTGACGGGAGGGCGATAGCTTGCTATTTATTTATTACCAATCATGACGGTCGTCTCTCTTCATTTATCATCTGCATCATCATCATCATCACCACCACCACCAGTCTACAGTCATCATTGCGGCACCTCAAGTTCAAGAGTGTATTTTGCATCGCTAATATATTCCTCTCACCAACCAACTCTCAATCCCTTGCACACTTACTCACGCTCCCTCATCGTAAACTTGTAAGTACTATTTGACATCCTTTCTGTAACCACTTTAGTATTCAAGAACTACACAAGTTTTTGAGGACCTTAATATAATATACTGCGGAAAATATTATTTACAAGTCATAAACGGCTCTGGATTAGTTTCAGGAATGTTTCTGCAAATAAGCATGGGAGACGGCCGAGCCCCTCATATATTACTCATCCCACACGGAATTTATCCCCGACCGCGCTCACTCATTCTCCTTATCACCAGATGAACATGTAGGAATGGCCGGTACGTTGACAAGAACCAGAGTATGTAGGGATAATTGGTGAAAACATTGGATGGTCTTCATCATATGTTTTGACTATTCCCAGCTGTGCCAATGAATGCCATGGAGAATGGACCCGTGGAGAGTACTGTCGCGTGATGATGATACAATGACGATGAGACTCTGTCACCAACAGTACAGCATAGTTCACCCCAATATGTGTGTTCTATGCGGCTCGTCTTGGGCTGTGAATGAGGAAGATTTAAACCAGAGTTCCCATACCGCTCCGCCTCAATATATGTGAGATCATCCTACGCAGCTCCCTAATTTCTGGGATCAGTTTCCCTCCACGCTATAAGTTATTGCTACCGAGTACGAGGCCAGCTGCGGGAGGATGCGTGCTGGTAATGTGTCCAACACCCGAGAGGAACACATGCTGCCGGTGATTATGATGGGAATGGAGAGTGGGGCCAATTATGATGCAATGTAAAAAGGGTTCCCGCGGCTGCTAGGATGCCAACAGTGTGGTGGTGCTGGTGGCTTACAGGTGCATGTGTGTATGTGTGTGTGTGTGTGTAAGTTGACGGCTGCCTTTCCCGGCTTGTCTTTTCTGTGCATGCGCGCACACACGGGGCTGAGAGTTAAAAGTAATAATAATAATAATAATGCAGAAAACATTGTTTGATGCGTCCTGACATTCCTTACGTGGTGGAACAATGGATGTTTCTTCCTCGGCGCCAGCCAGCCTCGCATATATTTTCACGTAAAATGACACTATGGTAACTGACCTGTCATGACCTGCAAACCTCGCTGGCTGGCGGAGTTAGACGGTGAGACGAGATGGAGGAGGATGCGTGTTCAGTTTTAAATTAGAGTTGCCAGGTCATACGACATCATCCGGAGAACCACGCGCCGGCACTGCACCGCGTGATAAACGGAGCGCGGTGGATTTCCGCCGTCGTCGTCGTCGTCGTCGTCTGCCTCAATAACTGAACAAAGTCCTATTAGTGCAGATACTTACCTAATGAGTGTACTAATTACGAAGAGTGATGATGAGAAATACAGTTCCGTCTTATGTTGCATTATGAGCCGACCACACGGCTGCCGCTGTGTCAGCTCATCGAACAGAGTATACCGGAGTCTCGTGCCTCCTATCTCATACCTTCCTCATTACTATTCCTCAGTCATGAGCCATGTGAGTATCCTTCCTGTACAGTAATACTTTCTGAGAAGAATCATAATGCTCGGCTAACTCGTGTCGTCGTCTGACCCTTTTCCGCTAAATGTGGAAACCAGAGCACTGAAAATACTCTGTGCGTCCGTATATATTTATACACAGTTTAGCCTGGAGCCTACACATATGTACACACACACACCGCAGCCATCACGCACCAGAGTGGACGTTGTTAGTGTTATAACACTGTTACACCACAGCCCCATTATTCCCAAGTATAAGCCTCCCTGTGTCAACCCGAATCTCATTACGAGACCCGTTACGTATCAAATGCAAAAGATTAGGAGAGCCATAAGAAATAATGCGATAGGTTATAGCGAGGGGTTACAGAACTTGGCAACAGAAATTTTACAAAACTTCACTTTTATCTCGTAAACTCACCTCAAGTCCTAAGTCAAAAGTCATGAAAAACATAGATATGGCTTCCATTTCCAAACTTTTCAGCTCCAAATCCCCTCACACATTAACATTTCAACGGAAACTTTGGACACACATATAATCTCATTTAAGCTGCTCCCCATCCGATTACACTCCTCCATCCAGCCTTCACAGGTGAGTGTTACTTTACCAATCCATTAGTTGGACATTCCCTTATTTAATACCTTCCGTACACAGTATTAGTGAGGGACTACCAATAAGTGTGTTGACGACATACATACCCTCATGGCTTACTTACACACGCGGATGAGTACTCCGTATATGTTAATCCCTGTAATTCCCCCTTTTACGGTTACACCTCACTGGCAACTCATAAACTGGAACAAATTCTCTCAAAAGGCTCATGCACCTTCGTATAATATTGTGGACAGTGTAACACAGTGTAGCTGAGTGAGTGAGTGTATATATATATATATATATATCAAGGAAGTGGAACTGTCGGTTCACAGGAGCTCCAATCCATGGAGCCGGGGGGACCTTTATAACACCACCTTCGACCTCTGGCAGCTATAACCTCATCTTAAATCTTACTTGTATGATTTCCCCGTACGCACAAAACCTACACAAAATCACAAACACACACGCACAGGTACACACACACACACACACACACTTATACTTCCACTTATGCTCTCAAATACACAGGCACACGCACACATTTACGCACCCAAAGACACTCACACACGGACACGCATACACACGCACACGCATACACGGTAGAGGTACAACCTGGGAGGCAGCAGTCTTGAGAAAAATAATCCAATTCCTTATTACTATTGCGTTCCAGCGGCAGACGCAGGGGGAACGCGGCGGCTACAAGTGTAATATATTTGCAAGCCAATAAATAACACCATGATGCGTACTGAGTGAAGTTTTATATGATTGCTTCACTGCTCGCCCTCCGTAGAGGCACATATTGGTCGAAATTTTGGTTTTTATTGTCTCGTGGAGCCATGAAGTGTGTTTATGTGTGTTTGTATGTGTGTATGTGTGTATGTGTGTGTGTGTGTGTAAGTGTGTGTGTGTGCGTGTTTTCCAGTTTTTTCCGCCACCACACTCAATACTGATGACTCATTTCCTATAGTCTGCATACATACATACACACACACAAAGGGGCAGAGGCGAGGCTTGACGAATGGTGGAATTATAATGTGTGTGTGTGTGTGTGAGTGTGTATACAAGGGCGAGAGACGACCTGTACCTGTACAACACTATACAGCTAACCATAATATGACTCATGGAAATCAGGTAGCAAAGTTTGTAGCCCTTCCTTTCCTACCCTCGTCGTCGTCGTCGTCGTCCACATCGAACAAGGACATGATGACAGGGATACGGTAAGTAGTGGGAACACAACAATATGTACCTAGCTCACCTTTGATTTCCCACTAAAAATGCGCCTCCGTCTGTATTTGAAGACCGGAGGAAACTTGCCTATTAGAGCCACAGCACAGGAACGGGAAGCAAAGCCACTATTGTACACAGCCTGCAGCACCATAACTTTGGTACTGGAGGAGTGATGAGTCCATGCGGTAATTATGTAAGTTGAGTGTATTACAGTTTAACACGGCAGAATTCATAGTTCACACTTCACACGAGTGGGAGGATGGAGACCGTATAGGATTATTCGCAACTCGGAGCCATCCCTATACATTATACACAACACGCAGGGGTGAGTATGGCGTAGTAGTGTGAGACGTGAAGCAGATCGTTAGATCATCATCTATCATCTCCACCACCACCAACTCTCGTAGTCAAGTCAAGCGTGTCAACAGATTGGGCAGGAACTGCCAAGTGATCCGCACACGGCTCCCCCTCGTACACGCACATATATATATACAACAGTATGGGGTCAGGCAGGTCATATCATCACATTACCACCACCACCATCACTACTACCCCCGTCACGACCAACACCATCAGGATGAGAATCTCGCTCAACTGAAAGAAGCTTAAAGTGAGACACTCTCTCTGGGCTTTTAGCATTGCGAATATGAAAGGATCATCCGGAGGCCAGAGTCCAGATAGCCAGGAGACAGTTGTGTGTGTGTGTGTGTGTGTGCGTGCGCTCGTGTGTGTGAGGACGTGGACACATTATGAAATGTGGATGCGGGCCTTTGAATTGAGCCATAAATTTCAATTAAATGCTTTTCGCAATGAATTAACAGAATTGCCATAGTGTGTTAATTGGAATGACTGGTCATTCCTACTCACAGCTAGATCATATGTTACCCCACAACTGTTCAAATTATCACACGAAAAGCGAAGGCCTCCATCTATCTTGTACTGACTCAGTACTAACTCCCATACCCCATCATCATATGACTCTTTCTTTTCCCCCGCCCCAACATATTGTAGGATTTTTGACCCTCAGGAAGGGAACGTGACTGCGCGCGGGGAGTACGTGTGGCATCAGATATGAATTTCTCCTATTTATACATGCCTCCCCCGTGCGTGAAAAATGTTGGAAACTTGATCCTCGTGACGAAATGGCAACTATTAGGAAAAATGTTCCGACGGTCCGTGAACTTGGCACAAATCGATATATTATCATACATAATAATCCGCCCTATGTTCCTCTCTGCCCCGCCGTGCTCAGAGCGTGCATGAAGCGACTCCTCTGCGGCCTGAGCCGTGAGAAGTGTGGGCGAGTGAGAGCCCATTGGGGATCTTCTTCACAGAATTTTGAAGAGGAAAATTTAATTATGTGATAGAGTCATTTCATACGTTGACCTTCGGAATAAACTGAGGATCAGAATCATGTAATATCATCATCGGCAATTTCGTCAGATAAAGTCGCGCGGATCAGCTCGCCCCAACCCAAACATTTTTTACAGATTCCAAAACAGAAGGAGATGCTCAACACACGCCGCAGCCGTGAGGGTATAGAGCCAGCCAGAAGCAGTCAATACTGAACCGATCATTCATTCTCTCACTTGTACACTCCACGTTGTTGTTCTTGGTGGTGGTGGTGTTGTTGTTGTTGTTGTTGTTGCGAGGATGGGATGGAACCATGGTCTCTGATTAGGAAAAACATTAACCCACGACCTGCACCCTCAAGGTCTGGGAGTAGTAACTTTGCACATATTTCCATGCTGGTTTCCTTTTACTCCTCCTCCCAATAGACATTACACAGATCCTCCATAAATATTTGGTACAATTCCAGTCTTCACAACTGTAGCAATTTTGCTTAAGTGTACTGTGTAAGTGTACACAAATTCTACTCATCAGAGAACACGCCAGCTGGTAGCCTGCGGATTGCTGTGAGCAGAATCGCTCTCTCACACTCTTTCATGTATGAGAACAGTAGGCGCTTAAAAAATCAACTGCGGAAGCAGGAAGGAAATGAGTCGGAAAAAGCCCGCCAATCCAACTTCTTTTGGCAACTTCATCTCATTCAGACGCACACACACACACACACACACACACATTTAAGTACACACAAACACGCACACACATTAGAGCCCAAACTCAACCTTTGTCGTCAAACACAACGAGAGAAATGCAAACTTTGGAGTGCACAAATTAGAGTACACACGCGCGACGCGCACACACATGCAAACTTTGGAGTACACACACACACACACACACACACACACCAACTCAGACGCACATTCTATAAACTCTTACTAGTGCCGTTTCCATGCATTAGAGTTACATGTGTGCTGTCCTCATCGCGTAAAATATGAACTCATTACAGTTGAACCGTGGCCACTAAACACGCAAAGTAGCGGGCATGAGCTGAGGGCGCCAAAAACAATGGGAAAATAATGACTCTGTTATGACGGAATGATGTGACAAATTATTATCCTCTGCCCCACTCTGCGTGCCTCCAGTCCATTATTTAGACAAGCAGAGAGGCGCGCACGACCCCGAGATTCTCTTCATTTGATCATAAGTGCAAAAGTACAAGAAAGAAGAGGGAGAAATTTACCCGAGAAAACCGCAGGCAGTGAGACAGACTGAGTGAGATGTGTGTGGCTGACGGAGGGACACTTCCACGGTAGCAGTAGTAGTAGTAGTAGTAGTAGTAGTAGTAGCAACACAGTGGTGTACTACAGCAGACTCTATAAGAGGGTCGATAACAGCTGAACGCATTATTCTCTTCGGAACTTTTAAAGATCCTCACTCCACAGTCACCCCTCTAGTCCGCATCAGTTTTCCCCTCCGGGGGTGACCACGGATAACTCATTTCCCAACAACACATTATTTGACCGCCACACTCTCCTCAAACACACACACGCGCACACACACACACAAACACACAGACTCTTCACAACAAGTAAGTGTGCTTATACATATGCTCAAGTAGTGGAAAGAAGGTACAGGCGGAGTATACAACCTGAGCAACACTGTCTATCCACATAACCAACTATTAGTGGCACGGAAGGGACACGGAAAGCTGTTTTGTAGGATCCACTTTTGAATTTTCCAAAAATAACAAAATTAATCCTTGAGTTCTGACAGGAAGGGTAAAGTATAGTGATGCAGACGGGGGGACTGTGAGTTTTGTTGTGGGAACTCGTTGGAAATGTCCTATGGACTCAAGTAGTATGGATTCGAATTAAATAATTGTCACGTTTCCACATTTCTCCTCTTGTTATTGTTATCCCCATAGGACAGTGGGGAGGAAGAGGAGCGACCATTAAGCGTTTCCGTCCGCACAGTTGACAGTGCCGAGCGTTTATATATTGGAACTGGCTCTCCTGTGAGTGCCGCAATGATTGACTCACTAATCGTGCTCGTACTATTTCTCACAGCTCCCAGCAGTAACAACAATAATGTTCCAATAAGCCGTACGAGTGAATCCGATCCATACTGTCGACAGCAAAGGAGATTTTTACAGCGGCGGGACTAACTGACTGACTGACTGACTGAGCGGGATCACGCACGCACACACATCTGAACCCCATCACACTTGGAAGGGAACTGAAGGCAGAAGAGGCAAGTCCCGTCGGGTTATTGAATGCGTGCGAGCGAGTTATATAGCAGTGGAGCAGTAAGGTGACTGCCAGTGAGCCGTGGAGTTAGACTACTCATGGCAAACGAGATGAGTATATACATTTTGTCCTGGGGTGTGTGTGTGTGTGCGTGTTATGCATGAGTGTGTGTACAATAGTTGAGTGTGTGCACGTATTATGCATGAGTGTGTGTACAATAGTTGAGTGTGTGCACGTATTATGCATGAGTGTGTGTACGGTAGTTGAGTGTGTGCACATATTATGTACGTGTGTTTATGTGTGTTAGTGCATGTGTGTGTGTGTGTAAATGTGTGCGCGAATGAGTGAATGTGCGTGAGTGCGTGTTTCTGTATCTGTGAGTGTGTGTGTGTGTGTNTGTGTGTGTGTGTGTATGTGTGTGTGTGTGTGTGTATGTGTGTGTGTGTGTGCAGTGGCTGAGCGTGTATGCGAGCAGTTTGAAGAGGCGATGAGGCACGCACACTTTAAACTTCAACTTGACTCCCGTTTGTTTTCCTCGGCTCTCTTTCTATAACCATCTGAAATTTCAGAACGAAAATAACCCAAAGGTAATATAATCAGTCTTGCGTCAAAATACTCAGCGTTTCCCCGCACAAAAAATCCACAGACACACAAGAGCCCTAGCACACGCATCCTGCAGCACACACTATAGTGTGTTGTCGAAGACTTTTTACGCACCCGCTCCTCCGCTCGAAGTGTATACACACATTATTACTATAGAATTCCCATGCCCACACAATATACGACAGGGCAAGACGTGTACAAGTGATACAGGTGAAGACACTTGGAGACAAATGAGAGTCAGTAGTTTTTGGAAGTTTGAAAAAGTCTGTGACGGAGTGCGGAGAGCTCAAAAGTAAGTGTGTAGTAGTAGTAGTAGTATCGGTATCATTTCTTATACAGACGGACTCTGACGAAAGAGTATATACATGGTAAAAGCTTTGTGAGGAGTGGACTGCACATAAGTTCATCGCTCAGCAAATGATTATTATAGAGCTATCCAAAGACTGTAAAAGAACCCCACCCTAAG
Organism: Bilobella aurantiaca; assembly: GCA_021029175.1. Classification (NCBI taxonomy): domain Eukaryota; kingdom Metazoa; phylum Arthropoda; class Collembola; order Poduromorpha; family Neanuridae; genus Bilobella; species Bilobella aurantiaca. The sequence continues at coordinate 8,735 of VYYI01001716.1, forward strand.
CAAATTCGTTTGAATTTAATAATGTTTTACTATCACACACTACACACACACACACACACACACACACATACACACACACACACAATTTTGATATCCTGTAAGATTGTGCGGGAATAGCTGGGGGATTGCATGTTCTTGGGCTCATCCAAAAACATTGCATTGGTTTTGTGTGTATATGTTGAGGAGAGGCTCTGGGCGGTAAGTCTCCAGTTTTTGTTCGTCCGGCACATACACACACTACTACTACTACTACTACTACACAATGATGGAGAACAAAAACTAGTTGAAATCATCAACAATACTACTACATACTACATGCCCAGCCGCCCCGCGAGGTATACGAGAGTAGCTGTGATCATTTCTGTAAATTGCAGAGAGCAACTGCAGCTGCGGCTGGAAAAAAAAACATAATTTGCATCCATTTAAGGTAGATAGTTTTTGCTTGATGGTGTAGTGGTGGTGCAATTACTCCGATCGCTCATGTGCTCCCCGTAACCTCTGTAAGTTCCTAGTTTTGAATATAGCCTTCTGTTGGATTTGCGGTAAGAAGGGCATGTGTATCAGTACTATTAGGTTCCAGGCAGCATCCGTGGTGGAGTGCACTAAACTCTCGAGTTTTTGGAAAGAAGATCATTCCGGCGAGCGTTGAACACGCATATATACACACAGACACACACACGCAGACACACAGGCTGCGGTGGTGGTTAACTCTCCGCCGTCGGAGCTGCCAAAGGTGCGTCAGACAAACTTTTTTTTGACATCTGGTCGTACTCTCGCACTCTCTTGAAATTTCAGCATCATGGAATTTCACATATGGAACTAACGTGGGAGTTCGAGTTCATGCACACCCAAATACACATACACACACACACAGACACTTACAATCAAAAACATACTTACATTTTTAGCTGTCAACTCTCAAACCTTTCATATGATTCGGCATAGGGAAATCGGGACACGGGTTTATGCGGGAATTCCCCCCTTTTCGCATTTTCTCCTCTTCTCATCCTTTGATTCGATCGCCGCTGCGGGTTATCTGGACCGGTGCTTTCCCTCCTCCTCTGTCGGTCCTTTGGGGTTGAAAGTTTAAAAAAGTCGTGTAAAAATTTACAGCAGCCCAGTCTAGACGTGAATAAGACAGTAGTGGTGAGACAAGTCTAAACTTGAGTGTGAAAAGAAAATAAAAGTATGTTCAGTGCTCTCCGTGTGTGATTCCAGCCACGTAGGCCATGGAAGCGGAAGCCTCGCCGTCGTCTCTTCATCTACATCATCTTCTTCTTCGTCTTGAACGGATACCAACAAGGAGAGCGGAGATGAAAAATTGCAGATTCAGCTCAAATGGCAAAGAGATACACGCTATACACACACTCATACTAGCGCCATGGCTCATTAACTGGCAACATTCAAACTCTGATGTTGCTCTTCAGGGAGTTCACGGGTCAATGTAACCCGCTGTCATCATCATGATCATCATCATCATCATATGATTCCGCACCGGAGTGTCTGATAAATACTCCTCTCTTGTCACAACAGCACGCCAGACATATTGTATAGGCATGATCGGGGTGTGTGAATGCCGGTCAAGTGAATCATCAAACTTTACTTGGTCTTATTCTCCCAGAGAAACATCATAAAATTGATACCTCGGACCTGGGAGATTTTATGGCTGGATCATTCATCCAGTCATTCAGAATAATTCTCGCCCTACGATCACAAAAGAACCACGATACCACGAGCAAATCCGCGTTATCCTCCCTCTGTACTCTTGCCAACTGACTGAGACCAGAATGGAATCCACAATGGTTTTATTCAGTGTGCCAATTTTGTACGCGCTACATGCCAAAGTATTCAAAATCCTGAGTCAAGTTAAAAACCCCAGCATTCCCAACGCACAGCTTTTAGATATCGCATTGAGGGCTCATTTTATTATTTCACTGCCGCATACAGTTTCCACTGCACATCATCTGACTCACATGATAATTACACGTGAATACAAAGGAGGTGATTATTGAGAACATGACCTTGGACAGGGACATAATAATGACAGTCATCATCATGTGTAACGCCCATAGTCATACAATGAGATTCATTTTGATTTTGGGAAAGGTGTGGTGGACCACCGTCATCTTCTTGAACGAGACTGCGAGGAAAATCAAGTGGGTGACTAATCATTCAAATGTGTGGGTGCAACGTGGCTTTCAATTACCCTCTCGTTCCAGTAGTGCAATAATATATGAATGCAGACATGGAAAAAAATGGATGCGCGGGACAGAACAAACGAGCCAATTCAAATTTGTTTGGAATTGGATCGAGTTTGCGAGCACGTCTCTGCCGCTCATCTCAAAAGTCAGCAAGCAGTCAGTAGGGGATGGGAGACGGGCTGGGAGTTGGGACAAGTTTGTTGCCATTCTTGCTCTGCTGTCCCGATCTCTCGTGACAAAGTAGAGATGGTGTAATTGATACGACAACATTAGGATGCACTTTGGTTGCACAAGGGAGCATAATAACAGAGAAAATCTGTGAGAGCCAGTAGTAGTCGGGTGACTCTTTGTCAATTTGCCAAGTGAGAGAATACAAGAGTGCTATAGAGCGAGATAGAGATGAGGCGTGTTGTATATAGTAGGGAACGAGGGTGACTTGAGGACTCATTATTGGATAGCAAGCCGAGCCGGTTGAGAGCATAGTTTAGCATGTGCGCATCCATGCAATGCAGTTTCAAAGTTGTTGGGCAATATGTTCAAAGAGAAAATGTGAAGTGACGCGTAGTGGTGTAATGTTAAAGTTAAGTGCAAAAGCTTTAGCGTCATTACTCCGCTTTTACGGCCCCGTCTTAAGCAAAACATGGGGAAAGGACTGCCTGAGCCAGGCGGGATGAATAATAAATGGCAGAATGCACAAATTAGGCTCCGCACATCCCTATATATTTTCACTATCCTCCGTCTACCCAGGTTTTTCAACACTGAACAACCCTCACGTAGACTCGTAATACTGAGTGAGATCGTCAAGTTTCTAATATGACTGAGAGCCATCTGCGCGAATCGGGCTTGGTCCGTCTCGTGTCTATGGATGAATGAGTGGGCCTGACTACTGGGGGTACTGAAATTCAAAACCGTATTTATAGCTCATCATTCCGCAGATCCTAACTGTTTTGAACTAGTAGAAGATGAGATGAGGATGAGATGAAACAGAAAATTGTTTTCCTTTTAACTTCTGTCTGGATAGGATACATGCGGGGAGGCTGTGAGATTATGAGAGTGGAGATTTGAGTGTGAAAAATCAATTCCATTCATTCCGACGAGCTTGATGGCGGGAGTTTGGTATGGATGAGTCATATGTAAACGGCGCGGAAAAGTGATACGCTACCATTTGCTCAACAAAGGGTATGGACTGTGGCTCAACCGGATGTGTGCATAGTAATGTAATGATTTGAGTCCTGCAGTTTGTGGAGTGGCGATGAAGCGATTTGGTACAATTCGTCGTCCTAATTGCGCTAATCGGCCCCACTTGAGTGCTGTTTCGTGCGAGTTATTGCTGTGCTAGTGGAGCATGCCAAATTATTTACACAAGGATGGATATGGATCAGCGACTTCGTGGAATGGCCCTCTCGTTAATCTCTTGTCCAACTCCGGCGCCTGGAGAGGTCAGGAATGGGATGATCTATCTCACTGATAAAAAAATGGACCAGGGTTGTTGTACACATGGGCAGGATACGGATTGCTCTTGGGCTTATCGTGCATATCGTAATTGCATGAACTGGCCAGTGAGTATGGTGAGAAGGAACAATGGGTTGGAGGGTGGCCAGAGGAGGATTAAAACTAGCAGCGATTGATCCAAAAATACAAGCGGAACTTTTCTCAGGACGTCATTGAGAGCCTTCAAATGCGATGGTTTTGGCATGAGAATGACAGTGGAAGAAGTCGAGAGCGTGTGTGCGTATGTGTGTATTTTACAAAAAAACTTTTTATTGCCTCTAAAGCCGTCATCAAATCAATAGCGTAGAGAATATAGAGTGAGTGAGGGGGAAGAGGCAGTAGGGAAGCCTTCGCTACTCCTCGAAAATATATATAAAAGGGAAGTTGAATGTGAGGAAGATTTTAAAACGAGATTTTGGAGAGAACTTAAAATAAAACAAATGAACTTTAACGACCTTGTGAAGTTGACTTTGCAATCTGCTCTTTCAGCACTAAAATGCTCTGACGCTGCTCCGCGGGGAGCTTGGCAATTTGTTCATCTGACAATTTGAGAACCTGCATGATAAGAGCGGCCTTTTCTGCATCTGTGGCTCCGGCCGCAAAGCCCGGCATCCCAACTGGTAGCGACGGAGTCACTGTAGCCTTCGGAGGAGCCGACTGCTGAGATTGGGGCCCAGCACTACTTCCTTCTCCGCGGCGAGATCTCGGGTCTGTGGATGTAGCAGGGACCATCCCTGCGGCTCCTGCGGGGGCACCAGAGAACATCCGTGGGTCCCGAAGGTCCCTGTCACGCATCTCGCGCATGTCAGCCGACCGTCCTTCCCGCAGATCCCTATCTCTCTCACGCATCATTCCCATTTCACGGTCTCTCATGTCCCGATCCCTCATGTCGCGGTCTCGATCCCGCCGCGGGTCCATGCCAAACCGTTCCTGCGCCCTGGGGTCGCGCCTGAAATATTTCACAAAGAAACAGTAGGATCCTTGTTTTTCGTCATTTGGACCATATGGTTAGTATAGGAGTTTTCGAAGTAAATAAGCCACTTACAAATCAAAGTCCTGAGCCGGAGCAGGCCCCCGCAATCGTGGATCCAACTGACGTAAGTCCTATAAGTAAGGAAGGTTTACCGAGCATTAAAATAAGAATAAATTTGTTTGTAGATGAGAAATAATAAAAATGAACAGAGGCACATATGGTACCATAAATCTACGGCTACGTAAAGAAACCTGGGGCAGGTTTATGATTCTAGGGAGTTGGAACAGAAAATTACAGACAGTAATTTAAAACCAAGAGAGCTCACCATATCCCCACCAGGTACTGAGACAGGGGGAATGCCAGGCCCTGGTCCGAATGGCCCCGGTGGATTAACAGGCATTACTGGAACACCAGCAGCTGCTGCTAACCATGGGTTATCCGTGGGTGGCGGCGGACCTTGGACCATAGGTGCACCCATTACTCCGATTTGTCCTTCGGGAAGAAGTGTAGCCACGGGGACACTACTATCCTTGTGCAACATGGTCTAAAGGAATGTAGGAAATTTATTATTACTTATTTTAACTTAAATTTCACAATGTACATTACGACTGAAAATGGAGAAGAAAATTTTCTGGTTGTACCAGTGCAGTGGAGGGGTCAATTATCTTCATGACGACCTGCGCTTGAAGGAGGGCATACGCTAGCTGTGGATTTTGGAGCAGCATAGTTCTTGCCTCATTCGGATTATTCTGAATGCAGAGCTTCATTTGCTTCATCAGGTCGAACATTTGTTCCGGTGGGAGGGATGCGACAGTCTTAGCAATCATTTCTGGCGCTTTCTCCGGCGCCGGCGGACCTTCATCCCGGAAAGAACCCGAGCTAAATCGGCCTTCGTCCACACCTGGCCCGTTCTGACCTGTTCAAATCAATAACATATGGCATGACAACTCGGTAAGGATGTGGGTGGAAACACAGGGAAGTACTTCGCAAAAATATTTTTAGCATCGTAAAACACAAGTCCTTCATCTTACTTTGAGCAAAACATTTTGTGTGCAAATGGAGAGAAAATACTGAATAAATTTGTCAAAGCTCACCGACGCCACTTCCCATCTCCGCCATACGATGACGTTCTGCTCCCGCATTGTCTACACGTAATACTCTCCCATTTATTTCGTATCCATTTAGATTTCGCATAGCACTCAGTGCTGTCTCGACGTCCTTGTATTCGCAAAATCCATAGCCTTTCGGCTTCCCGGTTTCTCGGTCATAAACTAGCTTCAAACTCTGGACCGGTCCAACTTCACTGAAAATCTCTTTAAGTTTTTCTTCAGTAACTTCGTACGGAATATTTCCCACTGCAAGAAAAACACATTTTACAGTTACGTCGTTAATGTTGTCAAGTACAGACTAACCTTGATAAAAGACAAAGACAGGGCAAAAACGGTGAAAGCTTACCAAATACAGATCGCAAAGGTCGGTCTCCTTGTTGATCCGTCATGACAGCAATTTTACGACCAAACTTTTAGGAAAACTGGTTAGCCTTGCGCCTGTAACGTCACTGCAGTGCACAATAAATGAGTAACGGAATATTTTCTACAAAGATAAGATTTTGCAACCGGGTTCTACTTCTTGTTTAGTCACTTCCTCATTTCCGCATCATTAACCCCGAACTCACAAGGGGAAGTGGAAGCAAACCAAATTTTGAGCTTCGCGCGAGGTCAATGATTCTGCATCTTGCCAATCTGGCGGCAATTTGAAATGCTAATGGAGAAAGTCATTCGTCTATGCCCTCTATGCATTGCATCAGAGGAAACAAAAGTTGTAGAGTTTCTAGACGTATATCAGTTTTGGTGAGCTCGCAAGAAAATTGTATTTGGATTTTCGAATAAATTGATCATGGCTGCTGCCCCTGCTGGAGTTATGGAAGTTGATGAAGAGGAGGTCGAAGCGCCGTCCTCATCCACTTCTAAAGGAGATAAGAAGCGTTTTGAGGTCAAAAAGGTAATATAACTGTTCTTTGCTTAACTTTTGGTTTTCTTAGTATCACCGCTGGGCCCATTTATAACTAGCTTTTCATGGAACAAAATCCTCATATTTAAATATAACCAACAACGTACATTTGTTTGTAGTGGAGCGCTGTGGCTCTGTGGGCATGGGACATTGTTGTTGACAACTGTGCTATCTGCCGAAATCACATCATGGACTTATGCATTGAGTGCCAGGCGAACCAGGCTTCTGCATCCTCCGAAGAATGTACCGTTGCTTGGGGAGTGTGTAATGTAAGCTTCTTACGTTAAACAATGAGGATTGTTGATTGTAATGATTCATGATTGTATTGAAAATTCTTTTGATGTTACAGCATGCTTTTCACTTCCATTGTATCTCGCGGTGGTTGAAGACGCGCCAGGTTTGTCCGCTGGACAACCGTGAGTGGGAATTCCAGAAATACGGTCATTAGGCATATAGTTTTATACATGAAAGTACATGAAGTGAAATGGAATGCTCGTCCGTGTTAATTTCTCGTCTTTGTCCTAATAAAATTTATGGTGGTACCGTCATTGAACTAGTTGAGCTTCATCAACTCCCCCCTCATAATTTCCACAATAAGTACGCAAGATGTACGTCTGAATATTAAGTATAAGGGGGAAAGAAGTTGTATTCAAAATAATTTTAACAGTTTTGTTGTTTTTGTTGTTGTGTAATTCGGCTCTCCAAATTTTGGACTAAAATTTTTTATGAATAAATCTAGCTCATTTGTTCCAATTAGCAATTTTTCCACTAAACGGAAAATGAAAACATGTGGCAGTCGTTCAGTAAGGTGCGACTAAGTGAGACACGGCCGTTTGCACACAAGGAAATTAGTCGAGTAGGGAAGTGTATACGGAAGTCCTCAAGAACTCGTAGCGACAAAAATACTGTTCTAAGGGCGATGCTGTCAGAATCTTTATATTTACCTAAACTCTCAAACTGCTTTCATTTTAGCCAATACCTAATACAAGCGGTTAATTTACTTCAGGATTGCTGTAAATTTTCAAATTATTAGCTATGAAATAGTATCCGCACTAACCTTGTTCATGTCGCTGTGCGATGGATTAGTTCAGTGTATTTAATTAAAATGAACGAAATCACAAATCTTTGCACCTACACAACGCATGGCCGACGAAGATCTTTAATTTCTGTATCTTGAATCTATACACTTCCATAGCGAGCGAAAGGCAGTTGAAATATGATTAAGATGTTCTTCGTAAATATGTTTTATTATTCTTAATTAAAAATAGTGAGCCCTCACAAATCAGCTCATTGTGATCTGCGAGTCTTAAGCAAATACAATTAAAAAAATGAAATGTACAGAAATGTCAGAGATATGATCAGTGAAACCAAACCTGAACACGACAACACTTCACAGCGTAGAAAGAAAACGCGGTTAACACTCCATTAACATATAAAACCCAGATGATGAACAAGGGTAATACAACGGTAAGATTATACAACTTTGTAACGACCTTTGCTACCCATAAAGTGATGGGCAGACGTCTGTATCCGTAACATTTCTTCTTTCAGTATGCGGCAGATTTCAGATTTAGCCTTGCTGACAGCTAGTTCCGACATGGACTCAATTGCCAGGTACAACTTCCTCTCTCCCTCTGGAGGGCTCTTCCCAGTAGGAACATATGTCCCACGGACGGTAATTCCAGCCTCGGAATAATCACCGATCTGAGCCAAGGTCTCCTTCGAAGTGATCCTCCATCTTGCCTGCTGCGGGAATTCATTGATTTCCAGTTCTTCCTCATACTTGGTCTGAACTGGTGGATTCGTAGACTCAATGGAAAACGGAGTTCCATCCTGCAGCGCGAAATGAGTTTTTAAATTTAAAATAATAATTTTTATTTCGAAATATTGTACCTATAAGAAATTTTACGTGGACCATTTCGAAATGCTTAGCTTACCGGATTAGTAGACTGCAATTCTTCTGGTGGCTGATAGTTTAACCTCGTATTGAGCTTCGCTGCGAGTTGTTCAGCAACGTTTTTAGCCTTGAACTTCAGAAAAAAAGTTAAGCATATCTTTCAAAACAACAGGTGATACTATAAGACATCTTACAGTGATTTTAGGTGTTGCAGTGAAGACACCAGTTCCTTTCATGACGGCTTCGGCCGTGAATTGAGCTTTCATATCCGTTCCCAAATTCTTTTCAGCCTGAATTCTGGAGGCCAACTTTTTGGCTAACTCAAGTTTGTCCGTCGATGTGGGAACACTCGCGCCTCCGGCGGCAGCAGTCACTACAGTGACAGTCACTTCTTTCCTCTTCGGTGCCATCATGGTTTCGATCTGCTGCTCTATATCTCCTTCTATATCTTCATCGTCCGAATCCTCAAGGCCTGGAAAAACAAAACATCGAGTAAATTTACGGCTTGTATTAGGTATTGGCTAAAATGAAAGCAGTTTGAGAGTTTAGGTAAATATAAAGATTCTGACAGCATCGCCCTTAGAACAGTATTTTT
>VYYI01001717.1:0-17888 GCA_021029175.1 Bilobella aurantiaca
TTTGTGTGTGTGTGTGTGTGTGTGTGTGTGTCGGGAGAAAAAATCGAAGCAAGGAAGAAAATAGTGAGAGTCGAGGCACTTGGCCTCAGTATATCGATTTCTCTCTCTCTCTCTCTCTTGCTCTCCCCGAATCCCGACCCGGAGTTTTCTTTCTGCATTTCCGAGCAGTCCTGCTACACCACAGACGCTCCTCTCTCCCTCTCTCTCTCTCTCTCGTGCTCACCCTCTCACTCCGCGTGTACGCGGCGGACCGAGCCATGGCGTTCCCAGCTTTTTACTATACAGACATATGTGACCAATGTAATTTACGTCAGTGCCATAGAGTAGTAGTAGCACACACTACTGACTCCCAACATAGCACGGTCTCCCTCCATACACATACATACATATATAGCCTTTCCACCAAGAGTCATCCATACATACTCACTATCTGCACGGAGCTTCATAATGTTCAGCGTGTGCATACGGGGGAATTGAACCAACTGAAAATGTCACAACGAGCCTCCCTATCTTATATACATACAGGCTTTCCTTCACCCATCCCTATATATACACACACACACACACACACACACACACACACACACACACACACACAACCGGGAAACAACATAGAGACTCACACATTGTAGTCTCCCTTACATTATTATTGTGGAGCAGTTAAAGATGGATGACTCTGACTACAATAACTGCGTCTAAAGTTGTGAGTCTTATGGATCTTAGCACGGACCCCGTAGGCAATGCCCTCCTGCCTATTACCAGCGGATCCCAGCGTTTATTCATCACAACATCACAGAGTAATTCCGCGTGCATATGCGCGGCGTGTGCATTCGCACAACCTTGTGTCGTGTGCCTATACGGGTATTAACCATTTATTTCGGGGGAGGAGACCCTTTGGGTATGGACGTGCACCACTATACGGTGGTGAGGAGATATGGAGCTGGATACAGGGATATGGAGGTATATATGGAGGTGCTAACTTTGGCATGTGGGCCCATCCTCTACGCACACTATATTATGACTCTCGGAGCCGACAGCGAGAGACAGAGCATTTGTGTGTGGATATGGAACAGCCGTGTTTCACACACACACACACACACACATGCACGCAGGCACGCACAAACTGTATGCATTATACGTGGAGGACCACACCGAAAAGACGAGTTCACTCTTGCCCATAGTGCAGGGGGAGGCATAGCCGGTGGCAAGGAATAATAAAATGTATGTACACCTCCAAACATGCAGAGGGGATGAAAAAAAAAGAGTGCATATATCCACAACTTTGGGATGGAGTGAACGAGAGAGGAAGAGTTAGGGAGAGTGAGCCAGCGCGCATAAATGTTGTCTCACTCTACATGCGTTACCTCCACCATTATTTTCATCGAGCGCGTATTTATAGGTGTGTTGGATTTGTATTCCCTGCCTGTGCCGCGGACGGATCTTCCCTCTCATGACCCCATCCATGCTTGTCCATGTCCGCATATTTGTGAGATAGACCGTCACAGCTGATCCGAACTCTCTCTCTCTCTATCTCTCTCTGGCAACCTCTAATATCCCTATAGAAATGTCCCAGTATGTCGAACCTCCCCATAGCCGGTGAGATTTTTGAAAATTTTTCTATGTGATTTTCCAAATTTCTCCCGGGATGGCGTGACTCCGAGTTCATGAAAGTGTCCCTGAGAGTAGTACACTGACCTGCCTCCGGAACATGCGTGCGGAGCACAAGTAGTAACAAGGTTAGAGGAGCCTACATCGTGCGCCTCTACGGATCTTAGTATTAATTATGATGGCGAAGCAAGGTGATTGGCGGATGTGGGCTGATAGAATAAAGGAGAGTGAAGGTAATTAACAATGTCGGCTCGATACGGGATGTATCTCACAGGGACTCACGCCATTGTGATATTTCCTCCACACACACACACACACACACACACAGTAGAAAAATCATTTTCCTCCCCGCATCTCCCCTCCTTCCCAGAGCGAGCCCCTTCCGCCGCACGTATAATTTCATCATCCCGCTCACGTCTGCAGTAGTGGTGCTCACTGCCTTCTCATGCCTACGGTTGGCAGTACGCAAGCTTCCGAGTTCACCGACTCCACCATGGACAAGGCGAATAGAATGGGAATGGGTCTGCGTCTTGGGTTTTATGCATAGATGTTCTACTATTACTACTACTGCTACTACTACTAGTGGTAGTAGAGAGACGTTTCCCTCCAGTGGTGGCTGTTCAACATTCACTATTACGGCTCGGGTCTCGTGCAGAGTGGTGGAGCTATACCACTACTACGGAGTTTCACGAAAGATTCACCGCATACTATAGTTCCAACTTATGAGTTGGACTCGGCCTCCGACAGATTAATTTTCAACTGCAAGGTGCATCATGGCTCTCTCAGGAGAGAGCATACACAGGAAACAATGAAGGGGCACTGCCTCCACACATGCAATCACCCTCTTAACGGCTTTAATTCTTTTACTATCCACGTATTTTGTTGTGTGTGTGTGAGTGTGTGTGTGTGTGAATCTATGCTTATGTGGCTGCATGTGCCTGTTGTCTGAGAGTGCGTGTGTGTCTGGGGGGGGGGAATGGCCTGAGGGGGTAAACCGGCGGAAGTAGTGCTTTAGGAAAACAAAGCGGAAATCATGATTGAGGGATATACAAACAGTGTACAAAGGGGTGGCCTACATAGGCTCGCCTCACAAACTCTGTCATGTTCATGTCATACAAAATATATTGAGATTGCCCATACAGAGGCAAGAGCTTGGTGAACATGTTCGCGCGGATGATTAGCACGAGAGGCTGTACATGGTACTAATGTGGGGTGATATCTCTCTGTGAAAAAAAAAGGCCGCGCACCCTGCCCACCCACCGGTCCGAAGGAGGATTTTGGCTGCTGCTGAGGAAATGTCCAAGTTGGAGCAAGTTGAAAGTGGGAGCCATTTAGATAAAATTGTTCTCCACTCCTCACGACTACATTTGAGAGCCCAAGCGGAATACGCAATTCACTCAAATGATTCCAAGGAATTGATCGACTTTGGGAGTCAGGTTGGCTCTTCTGGAATTAAATTGGATTTCGGAGGAGGGGCAGTTGGGGGAGAGCCCGCCTATGGTGACGCTCGACGGCGGATAATTAAAGATAGTGACGGCGGGATGCTGACCGCGAGTTAGATTGTGTCCCAACTAATTCAGATCCTGTGGAAACCCTTGCCGAACCCATAGCGACAACTGGCCTGGAGAGGAACAAGAGGAACAAGTATCCTCGTGAGATACAATAAAAAACCTCCAGCCTTTTTATCTCCGGAAACATTTACTGCTACTGGATTCCACCACCACCACCACCACCATCACCATGTCCTCCGTACACCATGTATACTTTGTATACTACCCCGTTCACCACGGACGGCCTGTAGGGACACATAAAATTGAGGCAGGGCTTATACACCGAGCAAACATGGAAGATTACTCATTCCCTACTTTACTACACACACACACCCACGGACACACACACACACACACACACACATACACACACAGATACACACACTCACAAGCACACATACACACTTAAACTCGCACGAAACCCTGCCCATATGTATTCATGAAGTTGAGCCGACGCGGATATTGGTTCCTACGGCAATAAACAAGGCTCAAAATACCATGTACCAGTAGTCTAGTTACACGGTGTAGCGTGTACACGTAAACAGTAACACCACGGACACATTTACCGTCCATGCTGCCGCTACGGGAATGGGGTTATTCCCTCTACAGCTCTCGCTCGTCCTCCTCAAGTCTCCTCGTCGCCATGCCGTCCGCTTCATTCCCATTCTGTGGGCACGGCGGTAGCGGCCGTGGTTCCACGGAAGAAAAACATGTTCCACTTTTCCCCTCACTTTCCCCGCCCGTCACCTGCGTCAACCTGGACGACACGAGTGTGGGGTTGTTGGGACAAAAGTACCCGAAATGCTCGGCATCTGACACCCAACTATTATTCCTCTCATGTCACATGCAGGGAGGCCCGTGTGCGACTGCCCCACGACACTCCCCACGGCTCACACAATCCCGAGCCCAGCAGTCACAATCCCGCTCAGCTCCAGAGGGGCTTTGAAACAAAGACTTTTCCATTAGAATACCCGGGCGCACATGGTGGGAAATTAATTTGGACTTTTATCCGCAACAGCTTCACCACTCCTACTACTACTACTACTACTACTACTACTACTACTACTACGTTCCAGCTTACACACTCGCCATTTAACTCAGTTAAACCGACCACTACTCCAGGATCCCTAGATTATATGCTATGACGGGTAAAAGCCTTATATTGTGAGGGCCACATTAGTACATAGAATCAATCCACTCTCGTACCCCCCCCCCACCACTCACACGAGATAACGCACTTGTCCAGGATACCCCCCACAGGATGCAGTGTATGGGGGATTTCTATTCTGAACAGGGTAACAGTAGTTCATATTTGTATACATAGGCCGTACTTTGACACATAAATTGTAGTGGACATGGTTCGGCACACGACACGCCACCCATCGATTCATCCATAAAAGCTCGAGAGTGACTGCGAGATAGATAAAATAAGGAGCCTGTTTTTACTGTGGACGGCCTGAGCCGCTTCTTAAACACGGAGCGACAGGGATAAACCATGGGACAGGCTGTTCTTGTTATTTTCATTGTTCGCCCTCACAGTCACAAGGCAGTGGTTCGCATGGGCTTCTTATGCTGCAGCTACTCAATCGATTTGCCTCTCGTTGGGACTCACACACACGCACACACACACGCACACACACACACACGCAAACACACACACACACAAACATACAGTTTTAGTAATGTCACGAGATCGGTCTTCCCAGCTAGAGGAATACTCAATCCCTTTCCCCTCCGGCCTCATCCATGTGCAGCGGGACTAGGAGGGAGGCACGTGCTTCTGGTGGACGAGGCCATTCCTCATACTTCCATTGCTGACTCCTTCCCTTTCCCGTATTACTCCGGGCCCAATCCGCTTATGGGGCGTCACGGAACTTCGGATGGAAATGCAGATTTCATTTGCGATTTGCGACCATTCCCACAGTAAAATCCGGGCTGTTCATAGCCATACGGTAACATGAGAGCTAGTGAGGTTGAGTTTGATATGTTGTTCAACCTCGCATTTCCAGAGAGTAGTGCGGAAAAATCTGGGATCAGCGGCCACTTTGAGCAGTGATGGGAAATCCTGTGAAGTTGCAGTGGATTATGGATGACTAAGGATTTTGTTGGGGTTGTTGGATTGAATTTGCATTCGAATTACTGCTAATAAAAAACCGTAGATTGCAGAGTGCGGATTACACTCTGAAATGGATAGGGTATGGATTACGGGATATCATGGAATATTGTAATTTAGGATTACGGATTGCTTAATGCGATTGTAATGGGAAAAGCTTGAAAAATGCTGTAAAAATAGCCAATTCTAAAAAAATTACTAAAATGGCTATGATTCCTTTAATCATACTCGTCCATAATTTCAGCTGGCAATTTCACAATGTCATTGTCTGCGTGCGATCCTTTAATTGTGCGAACTGGAATGTGTGGAGGTGCCTTTCTCAGTCTGAAGTCTGCCTTGAAATTGGCTCAAGTTCCTTTGAGCGTGATTCGTAATCCGGAATATGAATTCTGCACCTTTGACCTGGATTATGGATTTGAATTGTGGGCGGTAAATTTTGGTGGAATGTGGATTGCGTATTTTTTTGTAGCTGAAAAAAAAGCATGGACTTACGGATTGCGGGATTACATAACCCACGAAAAATCCGTAATCCATAATCTGGAAAATAGATTTTTCCCATCACTGACCTTGAGTATGGTAAGGCACGTCTGGATTGAGTGATGCAGTGGCTGTCGATGCATTAATGTGTTTGTGTATTTGCGTGTGTGTGTGTGTGTGTGTGTGTGTGTGTTTGTTGGAGCAGTGGCAGTGGTGGTGGTTGGGACGTGAATGGGGATGATGGGGATGTTTGTCCTGGCAGCGTATGAGTGGTAGTAGGTACAGACGGAGAGTATTTTTCTAACTACTCCGTCCTCTCCCGTTCGTCCCTTTCCGTTTGTATTGGAAATTTAATACTGTACAAATAATTAGACAGGAAGGGCAGATGAAGCCTCAGAGCTCCCATTCTGAACAGAATAACTTTGTGCACTTGGACTAACACATGGACAGGCAGGGAAGGAGTGGGGTAGAGCACGCCGTATGGGCATGGTGTGGTACCACCCCTGGCCAGAGTAATAACAATAATACGGTCTCTCCACTCCTCACCCACTCCGTCACTGTAAATCAGTCAGGCAGTCCGTCAGTGGGAGAGAGCGACGGACCAGGCACTGCGAGGCCCACATGTACGTGTGTGGACCCCGAAAATAATTCATGCCCATACGTTTGTAGTAGTCGTCGCAGTAGCAGTACAGGCAGCCCCACTCATTCCCGAGACTTGAACCATTCTCCCCTGTTTTCCTACTAGGATTTTTGCTACATGGGAACAAATCCATGGTACTCACAGTGCCGGAGTCTGGAGCCCCATGGCTACCATCCGTCATTCAATCTGTCCGTATGTATGCAAGGGCAAGAATTGCAGACTAATCCGTTGGCACACACACACACACACACACACACACACACACACACACAAACACATTCACATGTACTCACTCACACTCGTACGCATCCAATATACAAACGCGAGAATCTTAGTCACAAATAAAGCCCAATAATTCCCATTTCCCATTAGCTGGGAGGTGTGCAGGACCACTTACTGAATCCCTATGTGATATTAATGGCCGTGCATACCCAGCGTTGTCACATGGGACCGCAGCCATTGCCCAATCCAGTTTCCCCCCGTTCAATACTTAAGCACGACATGTTCCGGGTGGTACGTCATCCCATAAGGATGCCACCGCTATAGGTTTTCATGTTTTCCCTCGTATTTTCCTCCATGTGAGGAGGACAGCGGTATCCCTCCGTCCATCATTACTAATTGAATCAATGAGGCTCGCGGTAGGTGCGGGCGAGCGGGTGGACGGGAAACCTGGGAGCGGAGAAGCTGGAGTGACACTGGACGCCAACAGCCACACATGTCAGACCATAAGTGAGCCAGGTATAAACATGAAATTTCCCTAAATCCTTAAATTTGCCGGTGTAAGGGATAATGGACCAGAGTGGAGGGCGGGATTTTTGAATCCATTCCTGAGGACAAAACTCTCCTCATCTTCTGTCTAAAGACTGGACTGTGCGGGTTAAACCATGATTCGGCCTTACATTTGGGCAGGGGAGGAACTCAAGGCTCACTCGCCGTGCTGAGCCGTGTCCAACTTGTCTCGCCGGATTATAAAAATAAATGTTCGTTGAAGCGACGCGAGACTGGGAGCGAAGAGGAATCGAATTTGGAATATATAGCTAACAAGATTGGGATTTTTTCCCATCTCCTCAAACCAGGAGGGAAAACAAGAGTGGGGCAAAAACATGGTGATGGAACGCAGTAAACTTCCCTGGTTCAACCCCTCAACGTGCAGTCACATGTACACGTTCAAGCACATAAGTGTGTAAGTGTTTACAGGGGCCGTGTAACGTAACGAGCCGAGTTTGACAGCTTGAGTTATACTATAGACTATGTGGTGGTCAGGAGCATGGAGTGTGGTAATGGACATTGTTGAGCTGACGGTGCTCATGTTCTATGCAGAGTGGCGTTCGTGGTGGTGGTGGTAGTAGTGTGCGCAGGCAATGGGATGGCCGGTACGAACTGTGAGGATCGTCTTGACGTAAATACACAGAGAAGGATGGTAATGCTGACCGCAGGAGGATACGAATTAAGGATGAAATTATTGACTGGAGGCTGCAATCAAAAAGCCATTTCATACCAGACTATCCTCCGGTATGTAGATATGCAGTTGGAACTCGCCCCAACAGCACTGGCGCCCATAAATAGCCGGCCCCGTCAGTAGTTTACCAGGGGAGAGAGTACACACATAGGCACAGGGTTAAACGACGGTACCCCAAACAAGATCACCATTACCTCCTCACGTCTGCCCAAAGAGATTGGAGATCCTTGAGAGTTTTGGTGACTTGAGTCAAGTAGACAGCTAGGCATCAAGGTATGTGAAGACAAGGGTTTTCATTTTAAACTCAAATCCATTGTCCGTCCGCCGGATCATCATCATCACCACCACCAACACTACCATCATCGTCATCATCATCATCATCGTCATCCTCCTTCTCATGATCATCCAGCCGTTCAGTCCATTTTGAAACTCTTTCCGTTGCTGAGTATGGACGTGCCACCTCGGCCTCAGCGTCATTCCAGCCAAGATAGTCGTTTAGATTTCCAGAGGTGCCAACAGGAACCGGTGGGGAAAAAACTAATCAACATGGAAGGTGGATTTTTCAATGCGAGTGGAGCAGCAAATCAGTGAGACGGAGCGAGAGATCTGGAGAGAGACTCTCTCATCTCTACACCATTAGCAAAGAGAGCAAAATAATAGGCGTGTATCTGAGCCCGGATCAAAGCGTGTGTGTGTGTGTGTGTGTGTGAGCCCGCGTGAGTATGTGTGCGTACATGAGTCCTTCGGCCCACCTGTCTCTGATCCATTATGAGGACTTGGATATGAGAGTGAACTGACGACGGTGATCGGTACCATTATAAGAGCTTATCTCACCCCGCATCCCCCGTACATTTACAACCTCTCACGTGTTTACCTCAATGCTCAACGAACGTCGAACATGGAGGAATTCCCTCCCGACGACGACGACGACGATGATGATGATGATGATCCGACTTGAAATCCAAATTTCTGAGCCTCTCCAGTGGAGGATACGGAAGAGGAGGATGAGGAGGAGGAGGAGTAGAGTACATGGTGACTTTTGTGAAAAGATATGAGGTATACTTTTTTTTTCTACCTTCCAGGGTCTCCAATTCCCATGAATATCTCTGAGCACAATAGCTCTCATCAGTAATACGTCATTCAGCCCGCAGAATGATTCGTCAAATTCATCCCCCCTTTTAACCTATGCTCAATATATCTATGAATCTTTTCAAATTCTGCCACCGATCACTCTCCATCTCTCAACAGCTCCTTCCCCTCGTTCATGCACGACGACGACGACGTCTTCGTCGTCGTGGTCGTCGTGCATGTGGGAAAAGTCAAACTTAATCAATCAATCAAGTCATCTTTTCACGCTGGAGAAGGAACATTGGAATGAGAGGGTAAATAATAGTTGGGACTGTGAGCGGAGAAGAATCGGACGGACTCGAACTGACTCTCCGCGCGGGTGGGGGGGGGGGGNGACTCTCCGCGCGGGTGGGGGGGGGGGGCGCGGGGGGTAAATAGCCAAATAAACTTTCGCCCTCCATTCCCGCCGAGATCCCTCGCTTGCAAGTTCCGGGGGCCACAACAGGATGAGTTGGAACTACACGATGTGTATGCATGCCCGGGCCCTAACGATTTCCAAACAAGGCAAAGTCTGGAAAGCCTGTGATTGGAACTAGTTCAGAGTTTAAAATATGCCAAAGGGAATCCTTCCTCATCCATGTTTGCATTTCATCACACAAATACACACACACACACATACACACACACACACACAAACACACACACATACACACACACTCACACACACACACACACACACACTGAATTTCGGTCAGGCTTTGAGGCTGAGGAGGAAAACCACGGGGCCTGAAGGACATGTCATGAATGCATGAATAAGGACTTGATTCTGTAGCGAATTCGGGATTGGAGCATGGTATAGTGATTGGCCCTAAAGGCCCTGAGGTAATATCGTCACCCTGTGTGAATAGGGACCCACTCTGGGTAGTTTTCCCCCGTCTCCGCTCCGTACAAGAGTAATGATATCGATTATAAAGTGAGGGAAAAGTTGATGGGTCAAGGGAAAATGAATGGGAGGAGGCACAAAGGGCTTTTAATGATAGCACTCTCCTGAAGATAATGTCAGTAAAATAATGAAAATGCGCTGCGGAAATTCATGTGAACCGTTCCAATCCCCTTCTTTCTGTCTCTCTCTCTCTCTCTCTCTCTCTCGCTATTCATTCATCTCCCAGTGTTGTTGTCTGTACAGTTTGGGAACTTGTTCACTTTGGACTTGACGGGACCTTGTGTCATGTCATATACATATATGTATATATATATATATATAGTATACAAAACTGATATGTCGTCTCCAGTTCCACACACAACGGGCCCCGCTGAATCTTTGAAGTGGCAATGACAAGTCCCGCCCACAACCCACGGCGTCCCACTCAATATCTCCATGACGGCTCCAACTTTTCTCAATGCCTCCACCGCCAAATTCACTGGATTCTAATTCACTTTCAACCGTTCTAGCCCCGCGCAGTGCGTCATGTTCCTCAGGAGAACTACAACACACGTAGCCATCCACGGACACATCCCTGGAGGTGACACACCGGAAAAGGGTCGCCTGATCAACGCAGTCAAAACAACTCGTTGGATTCGATAGGGTATGCTCCCAGTCATATACGGACTGGAAGTGGGACGAGGGAAATTCCATGGGCGAATAGGCTGCAGGATAGTTTTGGGAGGCGCCATCATGTTGCGTAAAGCGACTGACTGGACCTGGCGTTAGTGTTAAAAATGAATGCATACAGTATGGCTCACAGTGCAAAACCTGGTGGTATGGCCGTCCTTGAGGCTCCTTTAATCTGGATGTGCTTGTGCGTCTGGTTGTGTTATGTGACATGGAAATGTGTGAGCTATTCTACAGGACCTCCAAGACTTTTCCCACACTAAAAGGTGACCGTGCTGAGGACTTTTCAAGTTTTTGAGCACAGCTACAAGTTTGAGACAGGATTTGTTGTCCAGAGACCAAGATGAAATCCTTGGCCCGGCCTATTCAACTTCCTTGGTCCCAAATCATAAATAATAGCATGGTACCCGGGGTGAATCAAGAAGGGCTATTCTCACTCTCTCTCTCTCTCTCTCTCCCTCATTCTCAGTCGTCATTCATCTTCCACTTCCATTCCATCTCAATGTACACCAGAGCATCAAGCACTTTGAAGGTGAGGTGATTCCAAGTCCCAACGAAGATTAGATCCCACTGATTATCCCCCCTCGTACATACATTATTCTGAGACCACTCGTTTGTGAGGGACCCTCAAAAATTCCAGATTTATCAAAAAAAAAAGTAGCTGGGGAAAAGTTTTTAAATAATGGACTCACCAAGTATAAAACCTGTGAGTGGCCATCACCGCAGAAGGGTACCCCGAAGGTGAAGGGGCAAGGTGCTATAGTATGGCACCACACTACCCCTCTCTCAGTCAGCTCCCTCCCTACTGATGTTGGAGAAGGGGCACCTTGGTCTCGGGAGCACTTTATACTTGGACATTCCTGTCGTACATAATAGATACACACACATGTCGTCAACAGTACGGACACCGTGCGACGGTTTCCTCTTTCGGACAACCTACTATGACGACTGCTGTGACGTCCAGTGTGGATGTCCCAGTGTTGGGAACGGCGGGACCAGAGCATCTCTCCCATTAAACACGGTATATTGCTGGGTCGGCCAGTGGTTGAGGAGATCCAGAGCCGAGATGCTCATCAATATGACGAGAGCGTGCGTCTGCGGCGTCCCAACGTAGCGAGGTGTTCAAACATGATCATGGATTTTATTAATTCGGACAGGTATGTATATACATATGTATGCACCTACGGGAGGGAAGGGTGTGACGTATGAGAGATAAGCTGAAGATGATCCTGAGGTGGTGTTGGTGAGAGAGAGAGAGGAGTGTAAGAGTCTCTCTTTGCTTTTGACGGTTACATTACCCGTTTATAAAACGTACTAACGTGACGGTTGAAAAGGCTCAAGGCCACATGGCTCACCATTCCCACCGTTGAAGTTGACCTCAGGCAGCAGGTGGCTGCCTCTTGGCTGGCTCTCTCACTCATACTCAGCCCAGCTCTTGCTCCTTCTCATTACTATTACACACATACATGTACATATGTACATGTATTCTCCAATAGCTCCTCTCCATACTGGATGTCTACAGACAATATCTGTGTGTCTTCACCAAGTCCAACTCTGAGAACAAAGCCATGTATAGGGAGGACAGGGATAAAAAAAATCCATAGTTAAACGACTTCACGGGGAAGGGATAGGAAAGAACAACAACTTGTCTACGTTGTACTGGCTAAACAGTATGAGTTGGCAGTTCCATAGTGTACCACACCAGCACAACTTCCCTCGAAAAACACTACTCTGTACGGTGGTGATGTACTCAAGTACTCCCCTCCACGTACTTTTGGTACACATTGACATACACGCACGCACACACAAACACACACGCACACATACAAGCGCACACACACACACACACACACATTCACTGTCATAAAATAAAATCACCGCAGTGTATGTGGACACATAACGATTGTTCACGCTAAGCCCCCCACCCATGAGCTCCACCAGGGACGGGAAGGATAGCGGAGAGTGGCGGGAGTGGAGATCCATCCAGCCAGTTCACATTACCATACGGATCACATCATAACTAACGTCCCTTTTCGCACATTCTTCCCCCATCAATTTTTTCCCCTCAACATACTCTTTTCCCATGTAAAAGTATTTTCCAATCCCTTCATTTCTACGCATCCTCTTCCTCTCTCTCTCCACAACCACTTTGAATCCGGAATAAGGGCGGACGCGGGTGAAACGCGGGGGGAGCCTTCTTGTACACAGCCTCTCACTCGTGCGTGTGTGTGTGTGTGTGTGTGGACGACTAATCCATTATTCATGTGTAAAATCTTGAGGATTTTTTTGTATGAATGGATGCCTGGGCCGAAACTATACATAGTTTCTTATAGAGAGAGGGTGTACATTTTTAAATTGGGAAGGTAAAGTAGGAAAAGTTGGATTATTCTGCTCAGCTGGCTCAACCGGGGACACTGGGGCTATGGCTCGGCCTTTGGACAGCCAGCCGTAACCTTACAGGTACTTGATGGACACATTCGACTGTTACATCATCCACCTCTCCGTGCCCACACTGGGCAAATACATGGCATAGCAGCTCATGTGCCCCCTTACATCGTGATGATGACAAAGTGAAAAAAAAACGCCGTCCATCTCTCTTCTGGCATCCTCCTCTCTGTCCATCCATCCGTCCATCCATCCATCCATCCATCCATCCATCCATCTATTTATCTTCCCCAGCCCCGCACCATTCTATCTAACAACTAAAGTTCAAGATGCTCATACGGCACACAGACAGGCACATGTAGTACAGTACCAAATATACTCATATATATTTATACGTATATACATATGTGAGCCCACATTTGACTACATATGCAGACACTTTTAGCCTACGATTGATATGAGAAAAGTTGGTTTTCAATGCATACAGGAGACTCCTCCGAGTACCTGTCAAACACTTCATCTCTCATCATCTGCCCCGACAGAGCCACCTCATAGGCTTTTTGCGCAGGTTGATTTGGTATGCAGGAGCATTATTCCTATTTCCTGCGACGACGGCGAGAGAGCAAAAAATCCTCTTGCCGAAACAATACACGTCGTCCACTGTGAGCTGAGCTTGAGATGAGGGAGTATAATTCCGAGTACCTCGAGCTTCCAACTGTGCGTTTGGTACTTGGCTATTTGTCGAACTACAGATGATGTGGTGGTGGTTAATTTCAATAATGTAGGATTAAGCACGTTGATTTTAATAATTTGTTACCCTCCGCGGCATGAACAAAAGGAGAGCCGGCTCCTCTCAATCCGTCTCTCTCTCTCTCTCTTGCAACAGAGCCGTGGATGGACAGGCTGTTGTGGAGTGCCGAGCACTCTGGGGGAAATTAGCCACAAGATTATAGCATATCCACATACACCCTCGTCTTCTCCTTGTTCCAAGTAGCGGGTAGGTGGGTTCCTTCCAATGGTGGCTGTCCCCACATTGCAGGTTGAATAACCAATAATAACAATTACCGCATCCCCCACCAGATAATGTACAGGAAGATAAAAAAAAAGGCGTTCACATATACGTATCCACAGGCACGACTATATGTGGGCCCAATACTGTGAGCGTGGAACAGGTTAGGGAGGCCGGGTGACACTTGTCAAGGAACACAACGGAAGAGCGTCGGGGAGACAGGGAGGAAGAGGAGCAATGAATGTGTAATGCGGCTCTAACAGGTGATTTAAGGAGATAATGATAGCTATAATCATTGGCGAACATAAAATTCATCGCTTAATGGCCTCAATGAATTACTCTCACAGGCTGGAGAGCCAGTGAGTTAGATTAACTCGGAGGAATCCTCTCGCCGTCTCCCCCTATAGTAGTACTCCCCATCCATGGATGGATAGTCAGTCACACACACACACACACACACACACATTTTTATGCGCTCACCAACCGGCACCGCATTTTGACCAAGAACAGGATAACCTGCTCAATCGTACCCATCCCGTGGCTCTCTCTCTCGTCTTCCCTCTCCCCATTACTTTTATTATGTTTGAAATGCATTACATGCAGAGCATTTCCACCGTATTCACAATGTATACAGGCGGAGGTGAAAAGTTGGGAACAGGGGTTACATGATTGGTGCTGGGGGCATGTGTGTACTTGCACCCTCAAATGCAAGCCACCTTGCCACATAACTCTTCCTGTGTGCCATGAGAAACATTTTAGAGGCTTGCACACAACATGTTGTGTTCAAAAAAAGTCTTGTGTACGAGCGCTGGACATCCGAAAGACGCCAATGACACTCTGCTCATGTCCTCCCTGCTCGTACACACACACACACACACACACACACACACACACAAGACGGACATTTACCGGCCCACAGCCTGACAGCTTTATGGCGGAGCACATTTTGCGAGGGGGCTCCAACTCGAGAGAGATGGCTGGAGCAAAAAGTGCACAAACACAAAAGACGTGCGATAAAAACTTGTTTATCTTATTTGAACTACTTGGTCTTCCTCACAACTTTTGAGCTCTGCCACAGGATCATTTCTCCATGAAGTACGACAGAGTGAGTGAGAGAGTGGTGCTCCAAAACTCTGCGAGGGAGACGAACTAAAGGGATAAAATGATGAAGGGTTTAGAAGAGCTTGAGCCGGGGTAAATATGGTAGAACCTTAGAATTTTATTGAACCTACTATTATTGAAATTGGCAGGAGTGGCGGCAGCATTTGGCCAAGGATAGGTCGAAGCGCGGCTGGGATATTCAGTTATATATTCTAGCATCCAAAGTGCTCTTCCAAATCATAACTGCTGAGAAGAACATTGCGGAGGCATCTTCCAATGGATTCATCGATAGGCTGAACTGGGATAAATACAAGATATTTATTTGAGGGAGTGGTTGAGGCGGGAGAGATGAAAACATATATCCCTTTTCACGGAATGTAGGAGCGGCTTCTTTAAAAGTGGGATTCTTCCACTGGTGAGTGAGTCAGTGAGCTTTCGCACCACCATCACCCTATTCACGACAGAGCGTACAGTTTCGCAATCCAACTCACGGGATTTCCCGGCCCAAGCTTTTCCCCTTTGCTCCTCGTAATCTCGCCCAAGTCCGGTTCTGCCTCGGTTCAGAGGGGAGCAAGTCTTGGGAAATTAATAACTTGATCGTGAGGCACGTTTGAGCGGGAACAGAGGAGGAGGGACGGCAGAGTAGAGGAGATGAAAAAAAAATAGAGTCTCGAGCATTTTCCTCTTCTCCCATCCCCGACCATACGTGATCTCCCACCTTCCACCTGTCCAACCTCCTCACATCCATCTGAACAACGAATGATGATTTTGAAGGGATGGAAGAGTGTAGCGTCTTGAGCAAATTCCCGGAGGACCCAGACTGTTGTAGTAAATGAGACAAGTGAATCGTCCAGCTGGATCCGGTTACGCGTACACTACTGTGAAAAGCAAAAATAAAAGAGGATGAAGCGGCCGAGGAGTAAGACGGTTGAATGAGGGGCTCCTCGGAGAGTGGAGAACGACGATGATGAGAAAATACAATGTATACGGAGGACAGAGAAAACCAGGAGCAAGACCGTGTAACTTCTGGGACATTCACAACTGGGAATAAAGCCTCCGAAACTCCGACTCTCAAAACATAACATTTATCATGAAATGCACTTTTCCTTTTGTGAACAACACCAGCAGCTTCTCACCCTCTGTCCTCCTCTGTGAGTCTCTCCCTTTTCCCTCCACCATATGTGATCCTTCTCTATCTCTCTCTCTCTCTCTCTCTCCCTCTCTCTCAAGAAAGACTTCCTTCTCCCGTTTTCCACAGACCTGCAAAGAATTTTCAACCAGGAAAAACAAATGACTCAGCTGTTAGCAAGTCGACTCGGAACCCATTAGCTTTACAACCGTGTAATACCATTATTTAAAAATTAAACTCCCTCACCACACGTAACGTCACCCCCCGAGGAAGCTCCTTCTTGAACAACCCAAATATCCGTCAGACAGTATGGCACAACAATTGTTTCTTCTCATCCCAACTGCCCACGCTCCTACGCACATCCCAGTCTAATCCATAGAGCCGAGCTGACGACGACGTACTTGATTATGTGCGGAGGACGAGGAGAAGGAGGAGGATGGAAAAAAATATGTCGAACAATAACCAGCCGACACTCAAATCCCTTCCATTCGGATTTGACAAGAGTATCCAGATGGCCTATGCGATGTCATTTTTATACGAAATACCACAGGATTTTAATTCGTCAAAATTCCAAACATTTCTCATCCTCCACCACCGCAGTTTTCCAACTCTCCAGAGTATCATTAACAATTGTATGCTACTGACTACAACTATACCAACGAACGAGAACGATAGGAAGAACCGACCGTCTTTTCAAACTTCCCGCGCCTTTCCCATTCACCCAGAGAGCTATAGAGTATATAATCATGAAAACATTGAGTGAACATAATCCTTTCAGTGTACAGCTCTCCCATCCTCACCTCTACCCGGCTCTGACGTCGTCGGTCATCAAAACAGGCATTATTATGTTATTGAGCTGGAAAGCATAGTGCTGTTCAGTACATATATACATATACGCTTGATTTTCAACAAGAATAATTAATGATAGGTCTGGAATGTGTGGAAAGGTTTATGTTCATAGGAAACTTGGCCTTGAGGTATGCATAGCTCTACGAGTGAACACTATACACTACGGGTTCTTCAGGTGGAAGGACATGGGCACTTGAAGGGCATCTTTACGGGAAATACTGGACGAGAGAGCGTAGAGCGAGGATAATTGGCCCATTGAGTAAACCAATACGTTATGATGAGGAGAGAGAGAGAGAGAGAGAGAGAGAGAGAAGCGGTGGAGAAGGAGCTGCGGTACAAAAAGCTGCTCAAATAGGATTTTCTTCCACTACCACTACACTACACTGTCCGTCAATCATATCTATATATATATGTATATATATATACCTGTTCGAGAAGCCTAATCGTCTTCCATAGTTGTTAGAAATTCTTCCATCTCAAATGCTCTCCCTCTGCCGAATAGTAAGACGTCTTCCTCGAACAGATTTTATTCACGCTCCAAAAACCGTCGCCATCAGGAAAAGGGGGAAGCCGCCATGATGGTGGCTGGAGAGGAAAACAGTTTAATTATTCCAGGTAGGGTGTGCGCGGTGTGTTCAAATGGGAACGTGGGCAGGAATGTTGAGGCTTGTTGGGAATTTCATTTGAGGTAATCATAAATGGATAGTATTGATGATCAGCACTTGCGCTGCTCCGTCTACCATGGCTCGCTCAGGCTCCGTATGGCTAACACGTACGCACGTCTCTAACGGTACCTTTTCGAGTGTAAGGAAGCATTCTGATGGCTCGACGGTTTTTGGAGCGTGAATAAAATCTGTTCGAGGAAGACGTCTTACTATTCGGCAGAGG